>AYEL01056950.1:0-17781 GCA_000484575.1 Olivierus martensii | reverse complement strand
CTTATCATAATTATATCTTTTAGGTAGTGTTAATTTTTACCATTCTTCTATTTCTGAAATTCCTGTATTATTTCATTTCATATACACACTATTCTTTGCAGCAACTTTATCACTTATACAAGAAATCTGTTTAAGATATTTTTAAACTTATTTTTAATATCAAAAATTCTTCTTTATATATACAAATACACATTAAAACATGGCACTTTAAGAGAAATATGCATTTTGGCTATCTTAATCCTCTTCAGTTTCATTTATTGTTACCATGCATTTTTTACTAAACACACTAAAAATTTTTTCACATAAAATTATTACATTAATATTCTATAGCGATCTTTTCTAATGGTGATTCTCTCACATTCTTTTTAAAAACAATTCTATAACTATTAAATAGCTTCTTCATTTTATAATTATTAAATACATCATCATTCATTTTCACACTATAATTCACTTCATTTTCATTTTTCTTCATTTCTACACTATAATTCACTTTTTTTAACAAATAAAACTGTTTTCTTGGAAAGAAAGATTATTTCCATCAAGTTCAAAATCGTTCACCAAATTTCTCAATAATTTACATATATCCGGATTTCTTGTATAAGTGATAAAGTTGCTGCAAAGAATAGTGTGTATATGAAATGAAATAATACAGGAATTTCAGAAATAGAAGAATGGTAAAAATTACTATAGTTTATTAAAAAATTTTTTCATGAATTGTAAGAAATACTGTATTAGTTTATCATATTATTTTTAGATATAAATTATATATATATTTTACGGTATCTTTTTAATATTTTTAAAATTATTCAAATTTTAAGAAACTTAATTTTATAATTAATAATTTTTAATGCCTGTTGATAAATCAGTCAGGAATACTGGAATATCAATGTTATTAACTTATTAGATATATATTTTACATCATGATTCTGTATATGTCAGATTATCGGAATTTTATTGTATAATAACAAAATAAAAAATATTTTATGATTATAATTGCTAACTTCAAATAATGAATTATAAAATTATTTTGATAAAAATTTTATAGTTATTATTCTTAATCAATTACTTTACTATAAATTTATAGTATTCTTAGTATTTGGAAAAAATTTATAATATGGAAATATAAAATAGAAGTTTATTTTTACTAAGCCAATTTGTTCAATTTTTTAATTATAGTAGACTTTCAATCATCAGTTAATATCAATTATTAAAGTTGTGATTTTCAGCAACAAGGAATCACTGTATTGTTAATTTTCATTATAACAGTGTTATAGTCATCATTTCAATATTACTGTATTGAGTAAAATTTTAATACTATACTGTACACCAGGCCTCGGCAACCTATAACCCACAGGTCACCAAGTGACCCATTTTATAATTTCAAATGACCCACTTGAGTTCCGAAAATAAAGTATAATATATAAAAATAAATTATAAAACATAACAATAATAACAATAACATTTTTGTTTAATTATAAAGCTGCAGTAATGAACATGCATTTTTATTTTTAAAAAATAAAAATTGTAACATAATTTCAAGGAGAAATTGCTAAGGTTGGCAACGTCGATCCATAATTAGAATAATAATTTTTATTTTTATGTTTTAAGTTTAAAGCATATTGTAATTATTTTCTCAATAAAATTTATCTTATTATTCACCAAAAACGACTGTTTTAAAATGAAAATACCACTGACCCGAAACATCATCTTAATACCACACATTTTGGTTGATTTTCACTCACAGCCAAAAGAGATTGCCACCGCTGCTGTACACTAAAATTATAAAAATGGTTTTTAAAATATTTTGCACATCAAGTTTTTAAAAGTCAAATTTATGTAAATTAGGAAGTTCCTGTATACATGACATATTCAGTAATTTTAAAACTATTTTATTAATTATGAATATTTGTATAATTTTATGTTCTGAGAATTCATTAATATTAATATAAACTCACAATAGAACTAAAAACTTATATTCTTTTGCAATCATCAAAGATTCTTAAAAAATAAGTTGCTTAATTTAAATCAAATATTAATTTTCTGATAAAATATTTAAATAGGCCTATGTATATATTTCTAAATTAAATATTTTCATGAAATTGTTTTTTAGTAGAACATAAAATCAAAAGATGTTTTTTAATATTTAAATGATATGATTATTAAAAATCTGGGTTTGTGAATAATAATCTTAAAAATGAAAATAAATTATTGTTAAATAGATACTTAATGTGCTTTTTGTTCCTGGGATTGAATCATGCAGGTTTTAAATTCAGTTAATTTATCAAATATTAGAAGTTTCTAATGTAGGAATATGAGAAAAATGATGTATTATAAGAATGGGAATGGATGAAAATAGAAAAATCTCAAGGGGGAAAATTCTGTGAAAGGAATCATTCTAAAATATTATGATAGAAAGAATCATTAGATATAACAAGAATCACACTAGTCATAACAAGCAAAAAAATTAATGATGTTGAGACAAGGGTACATGGAAACATTGAATTAAACAAAGAAATTTCAGATATAAAAACTATACATTCAAATGTTTTCTCCTGCTACATATAAACTGCATTCCATTTATGGTATACAGTATACAGGGTGTAAATTATCTCCTTCAAAAACTACACTACAACGTAGACGAAATTCAGGCGATTAAAATGATATAAGACACTTGGGGTCACAAATCGCAAGCAACGCCGTAAATTGAACCTCAAACTAAGATGAATGGCGTGGCGCTGCGTAGTACAAGCCAAGTGTGGGCGACTGTGTTCGCTCACACTTGGCTTGTGCTTGGCTCACACTTTGCTTGACTGACAATGTGTAATGCAGCGTCTTCTACCACAACATTCAAACGAGGCATGGGGCCTCCAGCTTCTCGTCTGAATCCCTGTTAAGTTACAATACAATGTTTACAATACAATGTTACAAGTTACAATGTTAAGTTACAATAGTTTCAGTTGGAATGTTACCATACCTGAAAAGTTCCCGTTTCACGCAAGTTACGGTCTACAGTAGGAAAAGTCTCGTAAGTAGGCAATACTCGCTGAGGGTAGCACTCTTGGTACAGTCGTCTTGCTGCCAATGCATTACCACGAGCTTCGCCAAAACATATGTACATGTCGGCTAACTCGTTGTCAAACTGACCATAAGAACAGTGTACCTTGTCCAACTGGTTAAACTAAATTAATCAACAGTCAACGGTGCAGTTTTTCTGCAATGACGTTGCAGCTCTTCTTCTTCGCCCCGCCCAGGCTTCCGATTTGTGACCCCAAATGTCTTATATCATTTTAATTGCCTGAATTTCGTCTACGTCGTAGTGTAGTTTTTTTAAAGGAGATAATTTACACCCTGTATATGTTCTTTTGTATTAACTTTCTTTTCATAAATATATCTGTAATTTTTCATTTATATGTCTGTTTTTACTACTAATTTGGATCACTCTTACCTTATTTAATGAAAATTTTTTAACCTGACATATATGGAACAATTTCTAGATGATTCTTTTAAATTTTTAATTTCGAAATTTCTGTTTTAAAAATGCTTAAAAATATTAATTTTTAAAAATATAATAAATTTTATTGATCATATTTTTTATTAATAAAAAAGTAAAATGTTCAAATGTAAAGAATTTTACATATCACGCCATCTACCGATAAAAATTATTATAAAATTTGTGTTACATTGCAGAAAACTAGTTTACGTCAGTTGTAATTATCTCAGATCGGTGAAATTTTACCAATTTGTTTAGAAACAATTTCTATTTATCAAAGTAAAAAAACAATATTCTTCGAGCTAGTTTTTGAGAAAAAAATTTTTAATTTATTCGAAATTTCAAATTTATTTAAAATATTATTGTTGCATTTTATCATAAAACTGTTAAAACAGTTTCCAATGATATTAGCCAATGTTTCTTATTTCTAAAATTACTAGCTAAAATCGATGTAAAAAAGGCAAAATTCAGAAATTTGTAGGAAAATATTTTTATTCTTTTGTTTATTTCGTTTTGTTGTGCTCTGATCTCATTCAAAACTTCAACAATGTAGCTTCAAAATTAATAAAAAAGATTGTATCATATTAATACATGTAATTTCTGTTTCCGATTCGTGTTTTGGCAAAAAATAACCCTTCTAATAGCGGCTCAAATCATATTATAGCATATAAAATTTGATTAAAAGCGATCCAGTAATTTTCGAAATATGAAGAGATTATATACGTGTATATAAACATATTCAAAAGTGTTCTAGTGCCTCTTGAATCGCTTCTGTAAAATAATCGCAATCATGCATACATACACATGATATTTACTCAAAAAAATTCGTTTATTTTATCAAGAAACTGTGAAAACATTAAAAAAATCGTCAAATGTGAATACATTTATACTATGCTCTTTTTACGGCATTCGCATAGAAAACAATGATATACATGTAGTAAATATTTCTACTAACAAGAAAAATTTAAAACAATTCTCGACTTCCTATTATTTTTTTATTTTCTATTTTTATTCCAGTTTCGTTTAGCTTAATTTCCGGAATTGCCTAGTCACTCGTTAACAATTGGTTCAATTGGTCTTTCTGAAACTTTATAAACTTCCATCTACCGTAGATATTGGATATATTTTTCACTAATCGTATCATTAGACGAATAAAAAAAATTTTTTTGAACAATAAAAAAGTTATCTAGCAATTATTATACTGATAGGGACAGAGTTTTTTTACTGTTTATAGCAATGAATGCTCGCGTTAGAAGCGAGCCAGAAACGGAAAAAATATATATTTAGAACTTAATTGACGAAAATATTATTAATAATATTATTATTTTTTATATAATTTAACTTTTATATATATTTTTTCAATTGTTGAGAGCGTATAATTGTTAACAAAACCTGTCGGTTTTTAATTACACAGCTATATGCTACAGAGGATGTTTGCTAGACGAGATATTTCATGGAGTCGCACAAGATATACTGAGACAGAATCTGCAAATCGCTGATGCTAAGCTATGCCGGAATTCCTTTGTGAATAAAAAAGTATTGGCTGCCGGGTTACTTCTTTTGATGCAAGTGGTTACGGCATCTAAATTTTACCCAAGGGATATTTGGAGCGTCAAGAGCACGAATAGATCACATAGAAGACGCGACCTAAAGCAAATTAAATGACTATTACAAAGAACAATTAAGTGGAAGCGACAGAATTAGAACAGAACTCAAGAGACTATAGAAGTCAAAGAGATAGTTGTGTGGACAATAGAAAGGAATCGAGACATGAATACACTAATAGATTTTCTTCCTTCATTCTTGGAAATCGATACAAGCAACTTGTTTTATAGAAATAGAAAACTCTAAGCAGAAATAACGCCATTTTTATTTTATTCATTCGCATCTTGAAATATTGATATTTCTATTAAACCGAAACATTTGTTGTAAAAACCAAAAATACATTTCTTATATTTTATTCATATATATATTTTTTTATTCATATCTAAAATTTTTATTGCATCTCTATACCATAACAAAACTACTTCGTAAATAATAACATTGTTTCTATAATTCTAACTAGTAGATAAAATATGAATATTATTCGAAACAAAATGAAATAATAAAAATTGTCGTATTTGCGAGTAACATAATGGAAATTGTTATCATATCTATTTTTAATAATTCACATAAAAATCAAAGCCACACAAATTTAATCCTCGAGAGAGAAAATATGTTTATTTTCTAGCAGAAACTGTCACACGAAAAGTAAACAAAAATCTGAAATAAACGTCAATCAAATAATAAGAAATGCTTCCGGCTATCTATAACTTTATTTATCAAAAACGAAAAAAAATTAAAGTTTTTAAGGAAAAATAATAATATATCCGAAAAATTCTTATAATTTTCAAAATAAATTTATTTAATGAAACGTGACTGCTCTTTCTTATTTATACGATACGGATGATTCGTCTAGAAAACCTGAATTATGGAAGACTTACAGTTTGTCATTAAAAATGAATTAAAGATAATCCCGTGTACTTTAAAATAGGAAAACAACTTTGTTTTCCTTTCTGTTAAAACATTTTAAAAATTTTTCGGAAGTGGTTAATTACGCGAATCCAACGTTAGAAAAATGATTGATCTGGGTATGTGAACTAGATATTTTGTTTCCTTCAAATATGACGCTGAGACAACAATGGTATCTGCATAATAAAATTATATAAATGTTTGCTTTCCTGATAGCTTCCGTAAAATT
This sequence comes from Olivierus martensii, assembly GCA_000484575.1. NCBI lineage: Eukaryota > Metazoa > Arthropoda > Arachnida > Scorpiones > Buthidae > Olivierus > Olivierus martensii. Next base: position 11,551 of record AYEL01056950.1, on the reverse strand, counting down.
TTCGACGTTTATTTTAGTCCAATAAGAAGTTCCTTCCATGTTAAGCATCTGGAAGCCACAAACTCGTCTGCTGCAACGATACCAGGCGTATAAATGGTACACTCAATTGTCGGTTTAGCATCATCAATCATTTTTGTAACTGCGACATACGACCAGACTGCTGTACCGAGTTGATGTATCGGACCCTTTGCAAGTTGAATGCCTTCCCAAAATTCTTTTGTTTTGCTTCCATTCTTCTAAAAAGTTGCTTCCTGTTTAAAACATTACAAAATATTACAGAGGGTGTTCTGTTTGCTACTACTACTATTTTTTTTTTTTTTTAAATATTCATCGATATGATGTATGAGCATCACGTTTGCTTCGTTTACTTTAAGAATCGCTTTAAAATTCAGAATAAAAACATCATAATCCAATAAAAGTTATATTTTTTTAACGATTTAAAACATATACATTTAATGTTTAATAACGTGTAAAAATAAATTCGAGAATCCAATTAATTACAGATGCAATATCATTTTATGAAAGCAATAAATCTCTGGAAAGATTTATAAAATTTATAAGTGGCAGAGAGGGGAAAAAATTTATTCTTCAGTCGAACTGAAGAAAACTTAATTAAATTTGTTATTTTTCGAGATTAAATTTTTGCTTAATGTAAGAGATTTAAGTATTAATTTGTTAAACTTGTCGATATTTTAAATTACTTATTGTTAGATTCGCAATTTTTCTTGCAACCGGGAGTTATATATTAATTTTTGCAACCAGGTTGCACCACAAATGGCGGAAGCACCTCTACTGATTGCCACTAATTTCCTTAGCTGAATGTGCTTTTGTTTCGCTAATTAAGAACACGATTACCATAATGATTATTACCTAAGGTAGTACTAACCGTTTCCAATATAGCTTTATCACCAGTGATACTTATTTACCTGTTCCTGGTGCTGTTTTATGCCCGGCAAGGGATTTCGTTAAAAGCTGTGATATCGTCGTCTAGACAAATGAAACAAGGTGATTTTATGTGATGACTAGGGTCAGAAATCCTAGAAACAAAATATAACATGGTAGTAAATATAACAAAAATTAGTAGATGTGTACAGTTATATATCGTCGTCATCATCATCATAATCGCAATCTTTGTCTTCTTTACGATAAACTTTTTCTTTTCTTTACAATAAAGAAACAGCCGGCATTGCAAAAACAATTTAAAAGTAATTCGGTATAACTTTAGTCGAGGTCGTATTTGCATTTTGGTGGGAAGAGTAGACACCTGTGCAATATTGCAGTAACGTTGTCTGTCTTTTATTGATCACAAAGTATCTGCTCCCAATAGAAATGTTTATTATATGCTACACGGTAGACGGTAATGTTGTTAATGGAAGGTTATGGGTGGACAGGTTTCACATGCAATTGTTAATGAATGATCCCGCGAATTCCAGATGGCCTGAAGAGTACCACGGATCTTTCTCACGCAAATAGTGAAAAGAGAATAGTGCTTCTGTGTACTACATTCTCCACCTCTGGATAATATTTTACTACTTATTACGTTAGGGAATCTTCAAAAATGCCCAGTAAACAATATTAAAAATTCGTTCTTTCCGAGAAACAAACGTGGTTAAATTACTTTAACAATAATTATTGTCGTGGAAAATATTTTAAAATGTTATAATGTTAAAAGAGTCAACGAATAAATATGTTTAATGTCTTTATTGCAGAGATAAATTAAATAAACAGAGATAATCTTAGCAGAGAAGGAGAAATTATCAATATATTTAATCAATATCACGATGATGGTGACTGAAACTTATAATACTTTTACTCTTCGATACAACGAAACTGAAAAGATTAAAAGATTTTGTTCGGTTAAAATAGTAGTCAAATATTTAAAAGCCCAGTGAATTATAGAAATCTGTATGCAATATTAATTTTTTTATATAAAAAAAGTTTGCTTTGATAGGAATTTTCTAAAGTGCATCCCAACATTGCTCAGTGAACAATTAACGCTTGAATTTGGCATATTTTCTGATCCATACTGTCACTTTCTAAGTAAACAACATGTAAACATTATCTTTCATAATTAAATTGCCAAAAAATCATGATTTGTTTACTTTAATTTTGAAAATTTGGTTCCTAAACATCATTAGAAATAATAGGAAAAATGTTTATATGTAAAATATTCAAAATAGATTTAACTGATATATTCTATATTTTCGTTATTATTTTCTTCTGGGAACGTAATTTATGAACAGAATATAAATAAAATAATCTTCCTTAAAAATGAACGGCCGATGTATTTTATTTGATTTTTTTATAGAAATTTTCGACTACTCTTAAAATAAAAAAAAATAGAGGTAATAAATTCATGAAAAGTGTTTCTGAAAAAAATATTAAATTTTTTGTTAAAATTGCTGAGGAAAAATCAATATGAAAATTTAACATGTCGAAACTTTTTAATATTCCGAACAAAATAAAATTATATTAAACTTCAAGACTGCTTTAGAAATAAGCAGATAGGTTAGAATGTGTAAAATGGAATGATCTAATGTCGATTTTTGTAAGAAGAGAAATATCTAGAGACAAACTTTTAGTTTCTTAAAAGTAGATAATGCGGAAACATCTCGGATGAAATAGTTGAATTTCCTCAAGCATTTAGAACAGTTATAGTGAAATATAAAAAATTTACATCAAAATATATTTGTAGTAAGATCCCGATACAGTAGAAACTCTTAGGAATCTTAGCAGAAAAAAATTGCTTAATTGTATCACCATCTAGATATTTTTGCGTAAATATAACATTGAATAGTTTTGTTTTGAAGGAAAATTATTTATTCATAGAAATTTTAAGATTTTAACTTAAATATTTCATAAAATGGAAGGTACACTTAATGGAAGAATTGTTTAATATATCCGCTCCATAGTTAAAATAGATTATCTAGATAATATTGATTAAACTTCTTTAAAATATAAATATTAACATTACAAAGAGGATAGATCGTTATAAAAATAAAAAACGAATTAAATATTTCCTGATGCATTTAAGAAGATCGTTTAAATGTTTTAACTCGTAAAAAAGGTTGTTAAAATATGCAGGAAGCCATAAAATAAATTCACTTGAAACTTTTCCAATGACCAATAATATTTTTTAATTAACAATTCGAATATCCGACATTATCGTGCGTATAGAAATTCAAAATCCGAATTAAAAGATGCAAACTTCCAGTATTTTTATGTAAGAAGTAATTTTCAGTCGTATAACGTAGCAGTTTAAAATGTGCAACTTGATGATATTACGTACATGTGGACACAAAATAAACTGGCATCTTCACTGAATAAAATTTTTAAAAATTTAAAACTTTGGCAGATTTACTTCGTGAAAATCTTAAAAGTTGTAAAATTTTAAATTGCCACAGAAACTTTTACCAAAACTCGTAATTAAATATACGAGTTCTTAACACTTTCCTCGTTTAATGAAATTTTAATTTTCGTAAAGTATAAAAATTTATTTACACACATATATTTATTCTATTCCGAAACAAATAAGAGTGTCTTTCTGAAATCTAAATTTCTGTATGCTATATAATAAAAAAAAAATATATTTTTAGAATTTGTAGTAAACACCATAGAACATCACAGTTAAAGATAGGAGAGAGAGAGGGAAATTCATCCATTTTTAATTTTCAAGAAGAAAAATAAAAAGTTTGAAATTTTGTAATAAATCTAAATTGATTCAATCTCTTGATATATAAATCTGATAAAAAGTTACTAAAAATAAAATAATTATCGAAGTTAGTTTTATGTGTCAAAAATAATAAAACGAGTAAGTAAGAAACATTTTATTAGATTTAATGTGAAAAGTCAATTGGCGAGATTTTTGAACATTAAATCTGGAGAAACAAAACAAAATGAAATCAATTCTATATATATATATTTTGCTCCATAAACCGTAGTTACACTATGTTGACAGTTATACTAAATAACATTATTTTATTGGTACTGAAATACAATCTCGCCAGCCATCCAATCACATGGATAAGTCCGGCATAAAGATCGCCTGTTGAAGGTTGCCATGCATAAGTATCAAGCCAATAAAACTTCTCTTCCGTATCTTACCAAATAAAAAAGCCACTCTTGTGACATAATTCCAGTTTGCACAAGAGGTAGAAGCTTCCGGATATCCCGAGGTTTATTGTTCAATCTTGATGTCCTAAAATTTCCTGTCATCACTAAATATCTAACGTGTACTTCCATATCCTGTTTCATGTAATCTCGTCTATTTTTATAAACATAATATATTGTGTTACCTTGTTAGCAAATGCATGACGTGCTGCTACATAAATCTTTCACGATATATCTTCAATAATCAAGTTTCTGAACGAGTGTAGGTAAAATATTGTTTTCTTTTGAATGTAAACAAAATAATTGACTTTAAAGTCCATTTTGATTATGAGATATCGGTACTTCCTCCAATTTACAAAGAAAGCATTCGAAAGTATTATTCTACTTCAGCAAAAACAAATATGTTTAAAATCTACTTTAATGCAAATTTTTGAAATAATTTCATCGTTAGGCAATTCTATTATTGATTCTAAACCAATTAAATGAATATAACCGATGTTGTCATTTGTTTCAGATAAATTGTAGAACTTTAAAGAAAGAAATTTAGTACTCGTTACTTTTTTCTCGAAATTAAAGATATCCGAAACTAAAAAAATAAATAATGATGTTCTTTGTGCTTGAATGATATCATCAAATCTATGAATTCACTGAATGAAATTCTAAAAAATCGTTCTTTTCCACTTGATAAATCAAGTGAAATACAGACTGTACAGAGAAATAAATTATATTTTTATTTTCTCTGATTCGAATTTTAGAAATCAATGATGCGTTTAAGCCAAGTTAATTACCAATTATTCTAATAATAATAATAATATAACTAAAATCAGTTTATTTTATTCTTTTAACGTTATGGATAAAAATAATTTTATAAAAGTTTGAAAAAAATTCATATTTTATTGCTTTTCAAAATTTTCATACTGTGTATATAGAGGCTAAATTTTTATTTCTTATACAGGGTATTTCAAAATTATGTATACTCACTTTAAAAATTTATATTTAGCAAAAAAAATTTTATAATTTTAATATGCTTTAAAATTAATTTTACAGTTGAAAATTGAAAATATTGAAAGAAATGTGGATGACAATAAGGAAGAAGATAAAGAATTTCACTTGCTTTGCAGTATGTCGAAATGTTGAAGAAAGATGTCTCACATGTATCCATGTTAACAGGGGACATTTTGAGCATTTCAACTGAGTTCAGTTTATTGTAAAAAAATTGTATATCTTCAAATTTTAAAATAAAACAAGTGTATTAAAATTATATAAGATTTTTCATTAAATATAAATTTTTAAAGTGCATATAAGTTACTTTGAAACACCCTGTATATGAAATTAATATTATTTCTTAAAGTAAACAATTTATAAAGTTTTTTAAAAGCGATAATATTTAATATTGACATCTTTAGTTTTATCTCGGATCCTGTCTTTTGATTTTTCCCGTAAAACGGTCGAAACAGAATCTCTCCCAAGTGATTTCCTGACAAGAGTTTTTCCAATAGAATTTGCCGTTTTTCAGATTATGACGTTGTTAGTTGGAGTCGTGATTTTTTATGATTTCTCTCTCTGCTTCACTGTATGTGATGTGGCTTAACTCCAACATTTTGGAATGACAGCTCTAACTAACCTGTCATACCAAATCGACATGTTATCATGACTTTAGTGTTGTATGCACTTCTCAAAAATATACTAGCTTTTTTTATCTCTACATGCTAATTCTTATTCTTTTTAAAACTCGTTAAAAATCGAAGAAACTTTCCGAATTTAATAAACATTTCTTTGAAATATCCTTACATCATTGAAATATTTTCGCAACTCTTTGTTGTACCAAATGATTTATAACCGAATTTTTAGTAATAAGTGTTTGTGTTATGACTGTGCTCTTTTTTTTTACGTTTTAAAAATTAATTTATGTCTGCGTAGAAACGTTAATCAATCCCAAGTTTCTACGTCACAAGAGAAGAGTACAAGAGAAGAAGATACAAGAGATGTCACAATTGTAAATTAATTAGTTTCCTGATGAACAATGCATTTTATTTTAACATCGATTGTAACCACGTTAAAGAAATCCTTCGGGGAAAGAAAATTATTTTAATTTTATACTAACGGATCTCGTCTCCGATATTAATTATATATTTTACTTGAAAACCATAATAATTTATCGATTTTAATCGCAATCGATTAAAATTGATGTTGTAACTAAATTAAAATTAAGCTCGAGTGTCGGTATAAGTTTCACCAAATATAGGAAATCTCTTTTTTTTCCCCTTTCTTTCTCTTTCTCTATTTTTCAGGTGTCATTGATTGCTTTGGTCCTAATTGTTTTTCGAATAAGAAGTAAAAACGATGTCAGCACCTCCTTTTCTCTAGAGATGGAAAGTCGATAACTCTCTGTGACACAACCAATTGTATCCTACACATTGATAACAGAATTCTCACGCAACTTTTCCTCCAGATCGATAGAAAAAAAAGAAGTTATAAAAAATATATATGTGTATGTGTATATATGTCCAAAATTCCAAAGAAATATCCTTAAAGGCTCCTGTTTATTTATTTAAAATTTAAAGCCAACTTTTATTACTTCAAAACAATTTTTTATTCGAATAATTTAATTTAAATTTGTGTATATATATATATATATATAAGATATAAAATATCCTTTTAAAAGAAAATCGAACTATTTATAAATTTATAACCGTATCAGATTTACTTCTAATCAATTTTGATTAAAGTGAATCTGATTTTTCCGATGTAATTTAGGTAATGAAAAATGAAAATTTCTTCTATTGATTGTTTGCTTCACTGCGAGTTAAATCTATATCTTTTAGATTGAAGGCGAAATAAATTTAATGGATTGCAATATACAATGTGATTGTTTAAAAAAAACTATTGTCTATTTTGATTGTTTTTATTTATTTATTTTTCAATAGTGTGCACAGATGGGGTTTAAAAACACATACATTTCATTATTATAGAATACTTTCTCAACAAAAAACCGAATTTTCGTATAAAAATCTGTTATTAATATATTTAATCCGTTTTTACGCCAATCAATTGTTACGTATAAATGCATTGTTACATCATCACTCTTTATTATGTCATGAAAAGCAAAGCACAGCTCGGTCTTAATAATTTACACGCGTGTGATAAATAATATTTATTTTATTATTTATTGAATTATGACAGTTAACGTTTAGTTTATATGGATAAACACACTGTAAGAATAACTTATACAGTAGACCTCAATGCTTCTCCAAATATTTTGACCAAATATTGTTGAAGAATGGTTTTCGAGATAGCTTACTATATATGTTGTCGAAAAGAAAATTCTTTAGAAAGAGAGATATAGTTGGACAAGTAAATGTTGAACCTTGCATGCACTAAGTATAAATCAGAATATCATGTTTAGTCTAAAAAATATAAAAATAAAATCGATATATATATTTATCCGTATCAACTTCTAAATAAGAGAAGTTTTTAACAAGAAGTAAAGTATATTTTCGCTGTTATTGCTGTCAATTCAATACTTCCAATTTCTTTTATTGGAATTCTAAAATAAAAAAAGTAAAATAAAATCTCCTGCATTCATAGACAATTCTTTTTTTTTTTCTTTTGGCTACAAAGAATTGAAAATTCTCTAAAGAAAGATAAACAACTTTCATATTTCATTTTTTTCTTTAATTATAAAAAAGAACAACAAATTAAAGTTTAGTTTCGATACCATTGTAATGAAAATCATACAGCGTATTAGTTAATTTATACAAATCTTGAATACGGTTTTGTTATTGTTTTAAATTCATTGTATTGTAATAGTTGCTGACAGAAATTTAGAAACATGTTACAATTAAACCGAATCGTGACAATAATTGTATCTTATGTGCATATCTGGAGTTATAATTAAAATTTGAAATTTTGTAATGCATGAATTACTATGTTGATTAAAGATTATTGTTTACAGAAATTCCTCGAGCCTATGGAAAATGAAGTGGAAAATGAATTAGAAACTTTCTTTTTTCTGTTTTCTCTTATCAACCATCAAACTATAACAGATTTAATGTGGTTTCTAGAAGATACGAATGTCTTAGTTTAAGAGAGATTGAATCACAGTTTTATCACCTTTCATATCATTAATCAGCGTAGGGACGTTATATCAACAACAACAGTAAAATATAAGGTTGTTTCTATAATGTTAAATAGTGGTATAGCCAAGATGTTAAGTGTACTAGTTGTGAATCGTTATTTTACAAGGAAAGTATCGTGGATATAGCTGAGGCTGTCTAGTTGATGCTTGATGTAATGGCCGCATGAAACTACTCAAATGTTTCATAGCACAGAGAAAGTTTGTTTATTAAAGCATTTATGTGTGTTTAAACTTTAAAGATATATTTTTAAACTTGTAAAACTAATGTCCCGAATAGAATAATAATGTAAAGCTTAACGTGATTTAAAAAATAATAATAATAATCTGAAGCAAAATTAAAAGTTTCAACAAATTTTTCTCTCTATAGCTGTATGTTAATAATAAACAGGTGATGATAAAATATTCAGTAGGATGAACATTTAGAGAGCTATTAGTGAAATTGTGGTTTTATCTCGAAAAGTATTGCACGTCGATCACATCATTCATTTAAATCATAATAATAGACTATAAAGTAATCTCATAAATCATCGAAACATAACTTAAACCGCTCTTTAATACATAACGATGAACGAATATTAACACAATCTCATTTAACGGGAATGATATTTTCGTTTAAGTGGATCATTTCTAAGTGACTCTAATATAGTAATAAGTCGGTCATGTGACAAAATACAGTATATTCTTTTTCGGTTTCGATCATTAATTAAAGTAAGTGAGACATACAAGTTCCTGTGGGAGTTAGACATGTCTAACTAATCATTGAATGCATCATTGCAAATGCTGATGAAATTGCCTCAATTCGATTTTTCTAAATATAAAAATCAATTTTAAAGTTTAGATTTTTATATAAGTTCGAGTGAAAATATTAAAAGAAAGACTTTTAAAAAAATAGTTTTTTTTTTTTTTTTTTTTTTTTTTTTTTATTTTTTTTTTTTTTTTTTTTTTACTTTTAGCTCATATACCGATCTTTAAAACCGATGATATAAAAACGGAAAAAATTTTTTTCTGACTATAATAATATAATAAAAATAAAAAGGAAATTCTTCTCTGTCAAACTTTTCTGCTTTGGGAATTTTTTAATAACCTATAAAAATGTTTTCCAAAAAAGTCTTAAAATTACTTTTGAATAATTTTCGAATAAAAAAATAATGATAATGATAATATTAGACGATTTTATTAAATTCGACCTTTATAGTTTGCTCTTTATATTTATATAAATATGTTTGCTATTCATTTTCCGAACATTATCATCATATTGTGTGATTTGTCTCCTCATCAAATGTAAATTGTAACTTGACTCGGCCAACAATAAGTGATTATCATTGCTAAGATAACATTTACATTCAACCACAGTTAGACAAATGTTCCTTCAAACTGACATTAATTTTATCCATAGTTATCTTAGTAATTACTTGATAATTATATAATCAAGTTGTATATCTTCTAGATAAGAAAGATCGAATGAATGAATGGTCACTAAATTCGAAGATGGCATCCGCTTTTATCTTTCAGAAAAGTCTAAAGAAAAATGTATTACGTAGATTTATACATATATATGTATTTTTATTTTATTTTTATTTTTTTATATTTTCAAAGAGCCATTTCCTTTTGGTGATTTTTCGAAATCAAATTTATAGAATATACATCTTTCGGATTTCCTTTCTTCACAATCCAAATAACCATTGATGTATTATACCATTTTGACAATCGTGTTTGCTTATAATATCGTATGTTGCAGGGGGTCTAACACGTTGTATGACCATTCATCAGGAATTTCTTTATCGTCAATCATGACTTGCCTGTCATATTGTAAGCCATGATATATATCGACAGAAACTTACTTCCGTAGCCAAGAACAGCATCTCTTACAGCGGAAGTATTCACTCACCTGTATAGTGCTGATGTGCAGGAAGGATTTTATTCACTATATCAAAATACCTCAAGTCTTACACGAATTCTCTGCATTTCGCTTGACGATAGGTATTCTTAACTTTCTTTTTATGCTAATAGCTTTCCTTACTTTCCTTTTACTTAGACATATTACTATAATTAGGATGTTAGATATTTTAAAGTTAACATAAAAAAATTTCCAAATAAATATTTTGAAAAAAAATAAAATTTTTGTAAACGTATTTTATTATTTTACTGAAAGCGTAAGTTATGCAAATTATAATTAAAATTTTATAAAAATTGATTTTACATGCAAAAACGCTAATAAATACACCGACGTTCATTGGCTCCATCTACAATCTTGAAACGGAATTAAATTATCGAACAATACTGAATTTCATATAATAAACATTCTAAAATTAAAATAAAAATTAAAGCTATTTTCTTATGCCTAAAAAGTTTTTTAATTATTAATATAAAGATTAATTTCTAGATTTGATAAGAGTTACGAATGAAAGTTCGTTTCTAGGAAATAATAATTTATAATTACAGTTATGTAGTTGACGTAATATCAAAGCTATTTATACATTTTTCAAAGAATGCTTGAGGCACATTTTCGAACTCATTATAACAGAAGTTTTGAAGTCTGTTACGCCAGAAAAGATTATAAATGATATACGAACTTTCACAATATTTCATGATAAGTAAAGATGTCTTCACAAAGAATGAGTATGATTGATATTACTAACAAAAATTAAGTTGACTTAATTTTTTTCCTTCCTTTGATTAATAACGTATTTGAATATTTTAATTTATTAACTGAAAATTAATTCTTTTTTTTTTTTTTTGCTTTTCTAAAATATAACTTTTTTGGAGATTAAAAAATTATAAAAACAATCTCTTGAGCATTATTCAATCTGCTAATAATAATATTCTAGGGAAAAAACAAAATATCTTATTTTAAATATCAGATGCGTGTTCAATGTAAAAATCATGAGGGAATTTTAACAGATAATCAAATTCTCGAGATAATTCTAATGAGATGAGTTATTTTCACTTTGTTAATAATTTTCAATGATTTCCCCAAAGATTTCATCCTATATGATAATTATCCATTAAGGTAAAATTCTAAGTATATTTGTACGAAAAAATAGAAAAAATATCGGATATATATTTTTTCATCCAGAGAGTGATTATGCAGATAAAAAAATTTTTATATGTTTCAGATTATATTAACTCTTACATTATCTTAGATGAGATATCTGAAAGATTTTAAAATGCTTCAAATTTATTATATCTTTGATAATTAGAGATCAAAATTAGAATCAAATTAAAATTACAAATATTGCTATACAGTGAGTGATCAGTTAATGAACATAATCTGTTCAAAGACTATATTCACTACCTGAATTG
>AYEL01056949.1:0-30206 GCA_000484575.1 Olivierus martensii | reverse complement strand
CTGTCTTTAAAAATTTGTTTGATAACGATCTGAGAATTGTCGAATGTAGAACTGATGATGGACTCTAATCCAGTCCGAAAACGTTATTCACGATTAAAAATCTTTGAATACCTTGCTTATAGTGCTTTTGTATGATATTATAATATTAATGACTTTTAATTTTTTTATACTAATTTGTATAAATATATAATTTTTTTTATTAAGATAATATATACTGTCCTAATAAACATCAGTAGTGAGAATGGTCAATATAATTTCATCGGTTGTATATATGCAAATATATATATGCATAATTTTGGGAATTTCCAATTTCCAACCAAATCCTACTTATGATGATGATGTTCAAATCAAACTCTGTTGTAAATTGAGAACTATGTATATGAAGCAATTTAAGTATTCAAAATCAAATGACAAGGAATAGACTTAATCCAAATGGGTAATAAATATCATAAATTACTATATTGTTATAGTATACATTATTGTATTTATTTTTAATGCTTTAAAATATTTTAAACTTCAATAGATAAAATGATAGTGACCTTTTTGAAACTAGGATCAATTGGAAATTATTATGTTAGAATTAATGAGAATTAAATTTTTATTTCATAAAATTTTTCTGATAGTTTTCAAGGAATTTATTATCTTCCTTTTATAAAAGTAATGAATTCCTTAAACTATTTTCTCAAAAATTTGTTTAAACAACCATATTTTTATTAATATCAATTATATTTAAAAATGTGAAAAAATGTTTCAAAATCCTAAGTGGTATTTAATGCATTTGTAAACTATTACAGAATGATAGTTTTTTTAAAAAAAATTTCATATCAAACATAAAAAATATAAAGTGTTTTCTCTATTATAATTTAAAATTTCATATCAAACATAAAAAATATAAAATGTTTTCTCTATTATAATTTTGATTTTTTTTTTTGAAAAATCTTCCTTATATCAAAGCTAATGATTTATTTTTGATTGGACTCCCGATACTTTTATTTTGTTTTCTGATTGACTCACAAATTTTTGAGAAATGAATGAGAGAGAGAGAGAGAGAGAGAGAGAGTAGAAGCAATAACTATGTATGGTAATGAAAAAATAATGATTTTTACATGATTAGATGTGATTGTATATGTAAAAGCTAGGTTGCTTAGTTCAGCATTTGCTTTTACAATTATAGCTAGAATTTCCAAATCAAGAAATTCTAAAACTAATTTGGAATTCTAAAATTTTTGAATTTAAAATAGATTTTTATGAAATATATTTGATTTTAGAAAGAGCTAAGGAGTTTATTGTGTTATTAATATGTAGTGAGAAGTTTTTTTAATGAATTAAGTCATATCATATATGAAAATTTAACTTATCAAATTTATTTTATTATAAAAGACATCATTTAAACTAAACTTTAACTAAATTATTGCAGTTTGATTATAATAATTTTCCGAAATTTTATTGCAGGGTCCAAAGTAATTTCTCAAAATTATATTAACATTCTTTCAACCAATCCATATAAGAGCAATTATAATACCATGGCAAGAGATGGCCTATTTTCAGAAGAAGAAAATAACAATCGAACAATACAGTCATCTAATGTGATTCTGGGTGCAGTGTGTGGGATTGTGGGATTTCTAATAATAAATATAACTGTTGTCATGGTTGTACGACAATATTCCCATCATCAGCTGAGGAGGAGGAGAAGAAGAATACTGGAAATTGAGTAAGGCTCAATTATTTATTATAAATACAAAGTTAAAATAATAATTTTGAAAATGTCTGAGTCATATAGCAGAATTGATTGTCCTCCTTAATATAATTTATTTTCTTGAATATATTTCTGAATTTTTTAATTCTAAAATAATTTTCAAAGTATTAATTAAATTTGATACAATTTTATCTAACAATTCTGAATTTTTTATATTTAATCTATTATATATATACACACACTAGCAGACCTGTGCCCGGCGTTGCTCAGGCAGTTCATGGTGTTGTACTTATTTCTCTTAAATTATAACCTTTTAGATGACCTTCAGGATTTTCTTCAACGTATTCTGAAAATCTTTCCGTTCTCTTAAATTATAACCTTTTAGATGACCTTCAGGATTTTCTTCAATGTATTCTGAAAATTTTTCCCGAATGTTTTCTATTTGAAACATGTGTCTTTGTAAATTACACAAATACCGCATATAAAGAGGATTAATTGTAGCAAACTTTTATTAAAAGTTTGCTACAATTAATCCTCTTTATATGTGGGATTTTGAGTTTGAGTTTTTCCAAAAACTTTGACACAATTAAAACTTTTTACTCTAGAGAAGACAACATATAATTGGCCGTGAGTTGGTGTGCCACGCAGGAGGATCCGGAATTGTGTCCCGGGTCTGGTAACTCCTGAAAAGTTTTTTCGAGATGTTGGACCAGTTCTGGCGATCACTGTCCTACACCATCCGGCCCCTTCATGGGTAAGGGTGCAGCTTAATTTCATTTAAAATTGCAAATATAAACTCTATTATATATGGTATCCATTGAGCATACATGTAGAAAATGGAAAAATTAATCTATTTCTCCAATAAGAAATATATTATTATTTATGTATGTTGCATTCTTATTATAATTAAGACAATTTATAAATAAAAACCATAAAAAAATTATATGTAAAAACAAAATATTGAAAATTTCAGAAATATATTGAATCATGTTTGCATTTTTCTTTATATTGTAATTAAAGAATATAAATTAATGAATAATTTACACAATAATTTAATATTTAATAAAAAATTATATAATCACAAAATTTTTATTAAAATGCATGTATTTCACGTCTTTTTAATGTACAGGTAGTTTTGATTTAAGAGTTCCCACTTAATGATTTCTAGGTTTGCAAATTTTTCGAATATGAAATATTAAAAAAATTGAAAATATTAACATTAATGGCAAAAAAATAAATGTTAAACATTTATAAATAGGCATTTCAAAGTGAAAGTATGACTAGTTTCTGGTTTTGTAGCAGAAACTCCATTTGCTACAAAACCCGAAAAATCAAAATGGTGGCAAAAGAAGCAGAATGTCATGTCAAATTCATGGTAAAATCATGTAAATAACTTTCATTCCTGGACTGTGTCTAAGCCAGTTGGTCATCTGTATAAAAAAGCTCATCTACTTATCAGTAAATGAATTTTTATTTTAAATGTGCATTCTTAGAATGAATTAGCTTGTAAATTTGAGAAATACTTTATATATAGTTTTCCTAATATATTATGTAAAAAAAAAGTAGTTTTCTAATTTTACTATTTTGTTAGTAATGTTTTTTCCATAAACAAAAACCAAGCTTATAACAATTTTAATTTAATTTAAAATGCTTATTAAAGCTTTTTAGATATTATTCCATCATCAGTAAGCCATTACTAAATGAACAATTGAATGTAGAAACAAAACAAACATAAATTTTAATTTTTCATATAAAAAATTTAAAAGTTTTGAAAAGTTAAAAAAAAAAAGTCAATAACATATAAAAAATGAGAGAATAATCAATTGATCATCTGTATTTGAAATAAAAAATTGCATTTTATATTTTTCATTAAGAATTAGCATGCATAGCATAGATCAACTAGTCAAGTGAATATATATACATATATACAGTAGAATCTGTATAAGACGACCACCTCCGGTTCCAATCAAAATTGGTCGTTTGTACAGATGGCTTATACAGGTTAAATATAATACAGCATGCTTAAATGAAATAAAACGATTATGCTTTAATAAAATCAAAATGTATGCTTTTGTTACAATTTATAACAAAGTTTATCATTTATTCAAAAACACAACATATTTAATTAGTACGGAAAAAACTATCAATAGTGCTTTGTCGCATTCCATTTATATTTTTTCTTATAATTTCTACGGAAAAGCAGTGTTTGATGTTTAATTGAGACAACAATTTTTCATTATTTTCAATTGTTTAATTCTTCAATATGTTTCTTACAGTTTCGCTTAAGATTACGATTTTCGTTGTTCCTCCATTCAGTCAGAATTTCTTTTAGAGACAATATTTTGTGGATCTGTGTTTTTCCCACATTAAATTTTTCTGTTAATGCTGGTTCTTTTTTAAGCATATTTTATGCCCTCTTTCCAATGAAGGAGATTACTAAGACGGCGGGCCAGTTCCAACAACAGGCAGCACCCACACCTGTGGAGGGGGGACGGATGGTGAAAGATGGGGATCACTATGCCCGGTGCAGTACCCCAAAAAAATCCGGGACCAGACCCGGGTCCTCTTGCGTGACATGTCAACGTGTTACCATTCGGCCATCCGGCCACCGTTAATGTTTGTCAGAAAGACCTTTCTAACTGTCTTCAATCATTTTTATTCTCTGTTCTAAATTCAAGGCATTTTTACTTTTTGTCTATCCCATGGTTTAATATCATCACATGAGATTACATTTGATTAATACAAACATCTGGATCCAGTGGCTGATTGTTTTCACTTTCCCTGTTTTCCCTATATCACTTTGCCATAGGCATTCAAGTATGATTTTTACCATTTTTAATACAAAATTTAATTATCATATCAAAATAAAAATCTAAGAAATGATGCATATTAAAAGATATCGCATTAAAGTAAAAATGTCACTATGATTTCGTCATTCCAGTGCTCTATATCATTCTCGTATGATGGGAAAAATTCCTACGGTGCAGTGGTTTGACTTAATGAAATTTAAATTTAACAAAAAACATACTGATGTAAGCAATAAAAATAGTCAATTAGTAGCGAAGTTAAAAAATTATGGTCGTCAGACTGTTTCACTTTGTTTGGTCAAGCTGTTTGGTCTACTAAAATGATGGTCGTGGTCGCGTTATGCAGTGGTCATCTTATGGAGGATCAAATAGCATTACTTCTATGGGAAAAAATTTGGTTCCCATAAATCATGGTTGTTATGTCAGGTGGTCTTCTTGCACAGGTGGTCGTGAACTCAGTTTTCACTGTATATATATAAAAGTCATAAAGTGTAAAGCACCTTTGCATTCCAATCAAAATAAATATGTTCTACTTTTACTACTATATAAGTTCACTATTGCCTTATATCTTTCAAAATCATGTTTTAATAATAATGGAAGTTGAATTATAATCAAATATGAAATATTTAATTAACTTTATATTAAGAAACATAATTGTTAATGCTAGTTTTCAAAATGATTATACTATTCAAGGATCGTTAAATTAAAATAAATTCTACATAGATTCTGATTTTCAATCCACAATATTAATAGTTTATTTGAAATAACAGTGAATTTTATAACAACTGAATTCACTGCTGCTGACCCTTCACAAATTCCAAAAATTATTATAGGGTTGTTCAGAAAGTAATTTCATTTTTTTTCATGAAAATGAACAACAATATTTTTGTAGTATATAAATATTTTATTCAGTTATATATTGACCATTTTGGTTTAATACATTTTGCCATCTTTCTGGTAGTAGCATGATTCCGTGCTCGTAGAACTTTTGATCTTTGCTTGCAAAAATCTGAACCAAGTGATTTTTGATATCCTCATTTGAACTAAATGTTTTGCCGTTTACACGGCAAAACATTTAGTTCAAATGAGGATCTGGTCTTTACAGAACTCTTTACAGAGTTCTGTAAAGACTGTCTCTTTACAGAGTTCTGTATATTCGTCAGATCTGGCACCCTCTAATTATTACTTGTTTGTTCTGGTCTTTACAGAACTCTGTAAAGAGTTCTGTAAAGACCAGAACAAGTAATAATTAGAGGGTGCCAGATCTGACGAATATGGTGGATGTGGTAGCACATCCCATCCAAGCTATAACAGTTACTCCCATCCAAGCTGTAACAGTTAGCGAGTCATCAAACTTGTATGAGGTCTGGCATTATCATGGTGAAACACTACATCTTTTCTGTTAATCAGTTCTGGCTTCTTCTCTTTGATGGAATCACTCAACTTGTCCAATTGGTGGCAGTACACTTCTGAATTAATTGTGGAATTGTCTGGTAGAAGTTCAAAAAAGTAATTCTCTTGAAAACCCACCAAACCGAGAACAGTGTTTTTTATAAATATCTGCTTTCGAAGTGCTTTGAGCTGCCTCATCTCTTCTGCTTTATGATCACTTGCATTTGACATTGTTGTAAACAATCCATTTTTCATTGCTAGTTATGATTCACTTCAGAAATGAATCATTTTCTTGATGTTTGAGCAGCATATCACTGATATCAATGCAATGGAGTAAATCTCTTTCCTAGAGAATGTGTGGAACTCAAATATCGAACTTTGAAATGAAACCAAGTCATTTCATATGATCATGAATGGTCAAATTTGACAAATTCAATCTCTTAGCAATTTCTCATGTTATTCCACGGTTTGCTTCAACTAATGCCTTTATTTTGTCTTCATCAGCTTCAACTGGCCTTCCAGAACATGTTCATCTTTATTATCAAAATTGCCAGAACAAAATTTTACAAACCAGTTTTGGCACTGGCATTCTGTTAATACATTATCTCCATACACTTCACATAACTTTTTTCTTGCTTGAACAGCATTCTTATCTTTTCAGTAATAAAAAAGCAAAATATACTGAAAATTCTCCTTTTTATTTTCCATTTTTAATATGACACCAAAAAAAACTACTACACAGAATCAAAAAAATTTTTTTATAAATAAACCTTAAAATGTCAGCTGTCAAAATTTATAATGACAATATGGCTTAAAATGAAATCGGTGGGTTAAAAATACAACTAACGCCACTCATGGGGAAAAAACAAAATTACTTTCCAAACAACCTAATATAATGCTATATGATAGCTATTGAATGTAAGTCTGTTCATTATGTTGAGGATCCCTTAAAAATAGTATCTGCAGTTTGCATTATCTCATGTTATGTCATTTTGAATTTGCAACATTATCCAGATCCCATTTTATTAATCCAATTGTACATATTCTTCAGTATGTTGCTGTTACTTCATTTGTAATGTCTAAATGTAAGTTGTCTTCTTGCCTTCAGATAATTCATCTGATGGACCATCATGATTTGTCTGTGGATCACAAACTGATAATGTTCAAGGCATATTAAATTTGATATTCCTTTGCTATTTTCAATACAGTCATGATGATGATTAAGATCTGAGATTAAAAGATCTGTCAAATCTCTTTCTACCATATTTCAATTAAATTTTCAGTATTCAAAATTTATCTATTTATTGTTCAAAAGATAATTGTTTTAAATTGAAAATTATTGTCTGTTTTTTAATAAACAAAATTATTGTTTGTTTTAAATTGAAATTTATTGTCTGTTTTTTAATTCCAAAAATTGAATAAAAAGCTATATAAATGTGTATCTGTTACCTGGCTATTCTGAGATTAAAAGATCTGTCAAATCTCTTTCTACCATATTTCAATTAAATTTTCAGTATTCAGAATTTATCTATTTATTGTTCAAAAGATAATTGTTTTAAATTGAAAATTTTATTGTCTGTTTTTTCATTCCAAAAATTCCAAAAATCTGTCATCTATTAGTATGATAACTATCTAAATATTATCAGATGATGTGAAGTTGATGGCATGCTGTTTTGCACAAGAAAATAAAATTGAATCTTCCCTTTCTAATCTGTACATTTTCAAATAGATGCTTTTGTCAAATAAGGTCAGGGAAATTCAAAAACGGTGAGTAAGTTGTTGACTGTCAATCAGCAGAATTATATAGTCCTATCATCCACTCACCCTGTTACATATATAATAATATATGTAAATGAAATACAGAATATATTGATCCTTAAATTTTTTGTCAGAAATAGGCAGTTCTATTTATGAAAATCCTCACAATGACTATGCATCATTGATCATTGATCATTCTCAGAATAAGAAACAATAATAATTACATGTTGATTGATCATTACTTAGAACAAAGTGTTAAACTCGGTCCTTATGGAAGGCCACTTAAGCATAACTCAATACACTATTGAAAGGGCTGCATTAAAGGATAAAAAATGCTGAGATGGCTGCATTTTAAACATCCTAATTGATTGCATTCCAAATTGTTTACAACAATAGTTGTGTTTTATAGAAAAAAAATTTGAAAAAAATTAAGTGCATTGTATAAGTACAGTTCAGAAAATAGATAAAATTAAGCTTATTTAATTTATTATTTGAATTAACAATGTTTTCCTGTATTATCCAGTGTTAGAATTTTGATGTTAATTAAATTATGTAAAAAGGCATGGTTGTTAAAAAATATTATTGCTAGTGAATGGTTCATGTGTTTGACAAGTTTGACTTAGACTAATGAACAATAATAAAATGGCAAAAATGAGCAATAGATATGAAAAATTCAGAAATAAGTTGAATGCAAGAAGATTTCCAATGAAAAAAGATTATATTTTGATAAATACTCTTGCAAAAATCTTAGCTGTTAGTTTTTATCATACTTATACAGTACTGAAAATGGCACTATACCAGATTGAGGCCAATAGTCTTGGGGATCTCTATGATGACACTGTTATTAATCACTTCCGAAAAATCCTGAGGAGAGAGAGAAGCTATTGACATTGGATAGATTCTTTAAAGCCTCACCAAAAAAACCAAAAAATTGTAAAGACTCTCGCTTACCTCCTTCAATAAATCTTTGATTTAAATTGTCTCCAAGTTCAGTTTAATCAGAAAAAACATTGTTCTCCCATCCTTACTCATAAGTTCATGAACATGCTAGGCCTAAGCCTGTCACTCCATCAGTTTGCAGTCCCACAATTTATTCTGAGAGGTGTTCTTTATCCAAATATATGTTCTTTGTTGGAACATAAAAATCTTTTAACCAATTTGCTCATAGTCTGAACTGTTCATTAAACAATCACCCACTGTATTAGATATTTAGTACATATATAGGTACTAAATATCTAATAATGGAATTGTGTGTTTTTCCTGCTTGAAGTGTTTGTGGATTCCTTGTATTTCTTAGAGGCAGCAGAACTTGATAGTTTATGATAGAAGAATCTTGATTAATAAGAAATTTTTCTTAACAAATTAATTATTTAACAAAGTTTAAACAATAAAAATAAATTGGAATCAAAACAAGCAATGAAAATTTTTCTAAAATTGACAGGCGTAGGAAGTAAGTCAATGCATGTGATCATTGAAAGTGCAAATCTGATATTCGAAATCAATTGAAAAAAAAAAAATCATTATTTTAAATGATTAGAACTATCTGAAAATGCACAAATTGCTGATCAGAAATATCTGATTATTGCTATACAGTATTTTCATTTAATATTAACTAATGATACATGCATTAGCAGCAGCAATGTTTACACATTAAAAAGAATTGATCTACACATTCCTGATCGTATTATATTGATTTATTGAGCATTTATGAAGTGCTCAATAAATCAATATTTTTGAATTTATTTAAATATGAATATTCACATACATCCATATATTTTTAATAATATAATTGAGAAGTACTAACGATTAAGCATTTTTAGAAATAAATATATCATGTCCAGCTACTACCATAGGATATGCTACTAGCACAAAGGATGCAATAGGATTGCTTTGTATATTTTCAATTGTATCTGTGTAGTGTCAAATTTTTAAATGTCTATAGAAATTTAAATTATGTATATGTAGATCATCTTACTAGTTTTTCTGATTATTTAAAAAAAAAAAAAATCAAAAGAATCAGTAAGATTATCTCTGTTAGGAATTAATAGGATGGAGCATGTGGCTGGTATGATTGAGTTGGGGAATCTTCGATCTTTCTGAAAATTTTCCAATTTTTGATTGATTCATGTGTAAGCTGACTCCCTTCAAAAAATTTTCTGAGAAAAAATTCTCAGCTTATACACAAGTATATATGGTAATAAATAATACAATAAAATCTCAATTAACATCTGATATTTTTCTTTATCCAATATGACTTTGTAACATTGGTTTTTGTGAAGCACCTAGGCTGATGGAGACCCATTGTTTGAATTATATGATATTATCACACTGTTATCTTTTGATATTGTTTCTTTCAAAAAAATGTCATTATTTGAGTTATTGGAAAGAAAAAACATTTATTTTAATTAAGCAAATCTTAAAAAGAAAGTAAAAGCAGATAAACAAATTATAACGTTTGGCATTTAACAATAAAATTATTTGTTCAGTATACATCAGTTGTAGATATGTTTTCTTCAAATAAGTTTACAAATAGAATTTTGTGGTAACAGTGTACTGCAAAGTCACTTTTTTCAAACGTCTATTATTGTAGTGATTATCTATATATAATTTTATATTTTTTTCTGTGAAGTCTGCAAACAGCTGGATCCTCATACATATTCAAATTTATTATCCTTTAAGCATTTTCATTGCTTGTCCTAGGAAAGTAATTGGAATGTCAGTTGGCATAGAATTTCTTGTATATATGTATAAAATAATTTTTTTTTAATTTGACCTTACTTTCTTGCAAAATATAAATTACTACTACAATTACAGAAGTTTGAAAAAAGTAACTTTAAAGTACACTGCTGCTACAAAATTCTATTTGTGCACTGATTGCTGAAAAATTAGCCACTGACAAAGTTTTAAAAGAGATTTCCATTAAATGAAATGATGTACATTATCACATTGGTAATTTATCACATTCCAGTGCATAAAAGATCCCAAAAATAGTAAAAATGTATTTAATTCTTTAGATTAGATAGTTTTAATTTGATTTTTTGAATCTTACAGGATATATTTAACATCAACCACTACATAATCCATCACAGGCTAATCATCTATGATATAGTCAGATAAAAGATTGAATAATAGCATTCAACAAACCAGATACTGACCCTCCCTGAAAAATTTTTTTCCTGGTGTGATTTGGAATTGAACCCAATCCCCAAAAAATAAGTAATTGCTTTTTCACATGGCCATCTGCTTAATGTTTAATTTTCAGATTTTGTTCGAGTTTAGGTTAACTGGTTAGGTTAAAGTTTAATGTTGAATTATTGATGTATAATGTCATTATGATGTAACAATTGTTGAAAACCAGTATATGATATCATCATGATATAATTATTGCACTGTGAAAAAATTCATGGGCACTGTTGACACCTTGGCTAGGAAGGCCAATCTGAATTTTCAAAACTAATATTAATGCCAGTTAGATTCTCGAACCAAAAATACCACCAAGTTTGTTCCAATTATTATGATAAAAATTTTATATATGAGAAATTAAATATTTTTCATTATAGAAATTTGTTTTTAAATATTCTTGTGATGATCACAGATTTCCAGCTAGATATATTTTTTTCACAAATGCTACACATGCATAGCATTTAATTATATTATATGAGCTTAATGTAAAGGAGAGGGGAAGCATAATCTGTTTACAGGAATAAAAATATGGCAAGAATAAGGAAAGGACGAAGAGGTGAGATGAGAGAAAAGTGAAATTTGTTTACAGATCTACAATTAAGGCAAGGAGGAGATATGCATATTTCTTTTGACAGAATGTTTATTGGGCACTGCTAGTTTTTCCTAGCATTTCTTAATCCATGCTTTCAATAATTTACCATAATCCAAATGTGTAATAAGACAGTATTCAAGGAAATATAGTAGTAGTTTTCTTTCATCTAATGTTTCAAATGTTCCTAAAGATTTTCTTATACTCTTTTTGAATAAAATGTATTTATTAAATTTAAATTATAAATCAAGGCAAATCACAATATTTTCAGACTCAAGTAATTTGTGTAATCTATGAGTTTAGCTTAACGGTTTAAATATTATGTTTAGAAAAATTATTGTGAATTTAAATTGTTTTTGAAATAAGTAAATGCAGAATTACTGTTTTAATCTGATTATTATCATGGAATTTTAATTTATATAATTTTTTCTGAATATGTATAATTCGTAAAACATTTTTCTTTCAGAGAACGAGATTATGATGAATTTCCATATCTGCAAAGATTTGAATGATTTCTCTCAATGAAGTGGGAAAACCACATCAGTCCTACATTAAGTCCAAAAAGCAATGTTATAAATAAAATATAACTTTAGTTGCTTTATATTAAAATTCAAAATAAGAGAATTTGTTTTTAGTGATTTTATAAAATTAATGATTTTAATTTTTATTAATCTTTTATGAAAGATTGCATTACATAAATATTTTTGTACATATATATATGTTTATAATTTTTATTATTTCTGTTTATAATTTTAAAGTGCATATTTGAATACTATTAAATTGAGTATAATATTTTCTTAGAACAACAACAATAAAACTTACAAAATTTATTTCTATTTAGTATTTAAATTTTTGTATTAAGAAATTAAGTGAATATATATTTGTTCTAATTTAATTTGTTTTTTTTTTTCAAAAATTAATACTGATGTCAAACATTTAGTAGATTTTTTAAATATTGTATTTTTGCTAATATATACTTAGTAAATCTATTTTGTCACAAAAAACATATTAATTTAAATGATTTTTATTATGAAGAAAATGCACAAACTGCCAA
Organism: Olivierus martensii; assembly: GCA_000484575.1. Classification (NCBI taxonomy): domain Eukaryota; kingdom Metazoa; phylum Arthropoda; class Arachnida; order Scorpiones; family Buthidae; genus Olivierus; species Olivierus martensii. The sequence goes on along the minus strand of AYEL01056949.1, from coordinate 17,727 downwards.
TTTTAAATGCTTATTAGAATTTAATATAATAGTTTTAATAAATGCTTAAGGTTGTTACATATAGCAAATATTACTTTTTAATTATTGCAATGTTTGCATCTATTTCGTATATAAATGCAATATCTTAAACCTTTATTTTAATTTTTAGTTATTTCCATATTTTAGCTTATGGAAAGTATAAATTTAGCAAAAATAATTTTTGTTGCAAAGTAAAATGAAATGGAAATTATTGTCAAATGGCAATAGGTTGTTGTAGATTTAATTTTAAAATCATTGTAAATTCCATTCCATAATTGGAATTTTATCAATGCATAGTTACTTATTTTCTGACTGTGATATATTTGTGTTTCATCCAGATGTGTCTGTGTGATATTTGTAAACTGTCAATCATATCACAATCAATTAAAAGAATTAAAAGAATTTGTTTCATTGCAAAATTGTTAGAACTAGTAATTAGTATTTGTTTATAGCAGAAGCTGCCTGGTTATATTATTATAGCATTAAGAAATATGAATTATACTGTTGAGATATAATTGTGTAACTTTTTTTAAATTCATGTTAGAATTATAGTTGCAGGGCCATCCAATTTAGGAAATATTGAGAGAAAATTAAATTATGATATTGAATATTAGTAAACAACAGTTGAAAATTGTTAATGTTTTACTAGAATGTACAAAAATGTGCAATTTGTCATGTTTGTCAAATCCATTTTTATAGTGGATTCTTTTAGTTTCAGCTTTCTCTTGCCAATTATCAAATTAGATTTGGATGGTCCCAGTGCAAATTGTAGTGCAGCAAAAATTAATTCATCTGTAAATTGTCTGTTGAGACAAAAATCAACTGCCAGTTTTTTCATTTATCCGATTCCAGCATAGTCCATTTATTCCAAGCAAATTTTTCCAATTAAGATGCTGAAATGGTTATTTGTATAATAGTAAAAAGAATTTGGTAATTTGGAAACTCCAGAAGTCAGAGAATTTTGCTCCATCATATCAATATTTTAAATGATCTTCACATTTGCTGGAATTAATATTGTTTAGTAAAATATATTGGAGTCATCCAAAACCTATAAAGGAGATTCTAAGTGATCTTTCAATCTACAAACGGGTATATGTTCCATTGAAAAGAAAGTATCTGTACTTACAGATGATCCATTTTCAACTGACCCTGTCAATTGATATTGAACTGTTTGCCATGCTAGTTTTATTCAGATTTTAGTTAAATAGCTACTGTCCATTCTACTTGGAAATTTTTAATCATATTTGTTAAAAATTGAAGAAAAAGAAAGCCATTGTTAATAAAAAAAAAATTATTTTATAGACAGTTATAAATTACTATAGCAATGTTTCAAGCCCATTCATTAATGCTTTAGTAGTAGTAGTTTATATGTACAAGAACTGTCCAATATAAATAAAAGATTTTGAACATTTTTAAATTCTGAGTTTTGATTATTTTCCAAGTGAAATCTAGTTTTTTCATTTTATTAAAAAAATATCATGATGATGATGATACTTATTGCTTAAGATTTCTTGTGAAAAGATCTGATATGATGGCTACATGGTTTTACTGATCACATTATCATTAAAATAAATAAAACTGAATTAAATTCAAGATATTCATAATCACATTTGTATTCAAAATAAAATGTAATACAGATTATACTGTATATCAAAATTAATGAATTATTAATTCAACAAATTGAAATAGATACACTGGAAAAGATAGTCCCATATATACGCTATAATGTAGATATGTAGGTGATTTAATTTCTGATTATTAACAAATATGATGCAACTAATAGTGGATATTCAACTTCTGAAATACAGTGCTCTCAAAATATAGTTTCATCTATTTAAAAAAATAGTAGGCATTCAAATTTGTTTTGTTTCCCTAATAACTTTATAAATACAATAAATACAACAAAAATAAAAACTAACTTGCTTTTTCTCCAATACCAAGATTTAAAATTGTTCAAAAATCAGCCCTATATGCAAGTTATTATACAAATTTATTTACTGCTACTACTTATCAATACCAATTGCCCGGTAATGTTACCAATGTCGTGGAAATGGTGCGTGGAATGTACCAGGTAAAAAAGAAACTTTAAAAAGAACTTGTCTTATAATATAGATGGACAGGAGCCATATGAACTGTATTTGTAGGTGTTGTGTTGTCTATAGAGGACAATAAGATAAGACAATAGGTTATATATATGTTAGTTTATAGATGACTCTATTATATTGTGGAGTACGTGAAATATAATTATAATAACTTAATATGTATAGTGGGTCGTTATATGTAACTTATTATTCTGTTAGTTTTGACGTATATGTTTTTAAAATTTAAGAATGTGTTTAAAAAATTTAATGTTTAAAAATTTTTGTGTTCTAAAGAACGATAGGAAGACAACGTAAAAGAATTAAATTTAAAGTATTATTCTGTTCTGTAAAAAGAATGTAGCAGATAGACTGTAGCACTGAAGAGGGACTAAAAATAGTCCGAAAACGTTATGCAGTAAATAAATTTGTATAATAACTTGCATATAGGGCTGATTTTTGAACAATTTTAAATCTTGGTATTCCCTAATAACTATTAAGCCATTTGATAAACTTTTTGACATTCAATAAAGAAAATATACCATTTAAAATGAATTTGATGCACATTTTAATCCTGTATCTTTAACCATTCCAATATAGCAAACATTTGGAAAGTAGGTGATTTATTCTTTTCTATAAATGTAAACAACCTATCTTAGTTCTAATTCGAATATTTGGTGACTGAGTATTATTCATGAAACACAAAAAAAAAAAATCCAAAAAATTGCTCATTATTGTATTTTATCTAATTCCCAAGAGCTAGCATAAATTAAAAGAATTAAAAAAAAAAATATGCAGCTCATCTGATAAGTAAATACCAATATAAAATCAATGGGATCAAATCCCTGAAATTTTTATAATGGCATAAAGCATTGATTTAAAAAGAAAATGTATAAATTTTCAAATTCTGTAGGAGAAATTTCTTTGTAATTAATATACACTTACATGAATGAATTCTATAGCAAAACTCTGAATTGGAAATTACCTTCAGTTCTCTCAGCAAAATTCTGGATAGATCAAGTTTTACTATTAACTGATCAAAGGCATAAAATATTTGAAGTCCAACAATCGATTTTTATATAAAGCTTGCTATTCTATACAGTGCAAGTGATTACTTTCCTGTCTTTTCTTTAATGTATTTATAGTATTTTAAGAAAATTTTTTTATGGGCATTAAAATTAATTTTTTTTTAATTTTATTATATCATCATCCTTATATGGATTACATACAACAACAATAATTTAGGTATCAATATTTAAGATTTATATTGTATATAGTCATTGTATCATCATATAACCTATTTTCACGTGCTATATAAAACCCGAAAAACTTTTTAAGTTAAAAATTAAATTAAATTATAAAATACTTTTAACAGGTGTTTCAGACTATTAAACTCTTGTACTATTAAAATAATTAGTATAATAAATAATTATACTAGTTTTGCTGACAACTGAACTTATCATCATAATAATAATTTACAATAGATTCACGCAGATATTAATTATCCACATATTTACTTAATAATGCTTGTCCAATATAAATTTTACTAGGGATTCTATATAATTTCATTCAGCGGCATAACTAGAATTTGAACTGCTATTCCTTTCGAAAATTCATAATACATATCAGATTTATTTAGATTCAATTTGAAAATAAAATTTAAGAAAAGATAATTTTATTTCTTTTATTTATAAAATACGAAATTCCAGATGTATTTTTCTTGCTTTTTTACTAGGAAAATCATTTATAGTGCTATCAAAATCTATTTTGTTTGTAAGTTCATGTTCTATAGATAATTTTTGTAATTGTTAATTCTCGGAATATTTGATAATTTTACTCTTATTTTTAAAAAATGTGTTTAAAATTCTTTTTATGCCAAAAATGCCGCCACTTCCGCCCTCCTCTAGTATACCACTGATTTCATTTTACTCTTATTTTTAAAAAATGTGTTTAAAATTCTTTTTATGCCAAAAATGCCGCCACCTCCGCCCTCCTCTAGTATACCACTGATTTCATTTATTTTTTTATTTTTTTTAGTTATATAAAGATTTTTTCCCCTTCATTTTTAAACTGTTGGTACTATAATTTTGTGTTAATGATTTCATTTTATTAAAAAAATGCATTAAAATTCGAAAATTGTAATTTCTTTTGTTAAATAGGTAAAAAATATATATAAGAAATAGAGAAATAAGTCCATATATATAAAAGTATATTTTTTTTTTTTTTTTTTTTCTTCTATAGCAAACAATTACTACTGGATTATTTCTTGATAGATTCCAAATAAGAGACATTTTTATTTATCCGAAGTTAAGTTATATTCAACACGTAGTTTACTAGATAATTCTGATTTTGAAATTTAATGCATGCTTAAAATTCGAAAGAAAATTTCTTAATCTGATAAACAACACAATTAAACAACAATGAAATTAAAACAAATCACTATAAAATATCCAAATCACATAAATACGAAAATATTTTGGAATTCTACTGAACTGAACATCATCTCTCAGGTTTACTTCATCGTTATAGATCAATTTTTGGAGAAAATTTTAAAATTAATAAATGCTTGTAGCAGCATTTTCTGAATTCCTCAAGCGAAAAATATCAGATTCAGTCAATAATTAATTTAATCTGTATTAACGTTTACCTGGCTACTACCTGTTTTCTTATTGAATAAAAAAAACTTGTTTCCTATTGAAAAATGTAGATTGTTTAAATATTTATTGTTTTTTACATACCGGTAATGTAAAATATTTCATGAGTTGTTTTAAAATTAAGCATTATTATATACAATATAAAAATACAATGTAACAAATTAGTTTTCCATTTTGACAATGTTAAATGAATCTCCCACCAGTTGACCAAATCCATTTTATAGTTTTTATAACAACAACCGAGTATATTTAGTTAAATTTTTATTAAATTTAATAAAATATATATTCTGTTTTGACAATTTTTTTTTATAAAATTCCTATATATCAGAAGTTTAACGTATAGTTTTTATTTTTCAAATGTTTAGGAATTTAACATAAAAATAAATCATTGTATATGATTCACCAAATCGAAAAGAATTCGTGTTTCGCACCATTAACTAAAATGAAATACCGGAAATTACGCATTTTAATTTTAAATTTAAAAGTGTAATTTAAAATCAAATTTATAAAAAAGGAAACTTATGTACAAAAATAATTTTCAGTTAGTTGCGAAGTTCAGCTTAAAATGATCAACTATTAAAATAATTGTTAATGGCTAGAAAACGTGATTTTAAAGTTAGATCACGAAAACCAACTGAAAAGAATACGTCATTGTAACTAATTTTGTAATCTCGCTTGGGTTAAATTATTGATTAAGTGTAGCCTAAAGAAATATTTATCTGGTTTCAAACTGAAAACAAAAATATTCCCATTATTTCTAAAAATGTTTTTCCGCTTATTAATTTCCGTTTCATGATCATTAAATATTTTTTCTGCTTTTTAGAATTAAAGTACTGTACCAAAATTCTGTAGTTTAGAATTTCAACTTAATTTTTTTTTTCTCAAATGATTTTATTTTTGTATTGTACAGGTAGGCCTCGATTAGTGTGAATAATGGGTCCCACGAATTTCTCTCACTATTCGAAGTATTAACTATATGTAAAATATGGTAATTGGTTCTTACTTTGTGAGATTTCGGCTATTAGCCAACCTCACGATGAATAACAACAATACTAATCAGGGCCGCCGAGAGGGGTGGTTCTTACTTTGTGAGATTTCGGCTATTAGCCAACCTCACGATGAATAACAACAACAATACTAATCAGGGCCGCCGAGAGGGGGTGACATCCGTGACTTTTGTCACGGGCCCGCCATCGAAAAGGGCCCGACCGTCGGCTCTGACGTGTCCTATAACGTGTCTGATAGTTTGCAGCCCGCCGCTAGAGCGCACTGTCTATCACCCAAACAAGCACCCAAAGCCATAGTGCCAAAATAAACTATTTTATTTATAACATGGTATGGAATGTATCGAATTTTGAATTTATTGTACACTTTTTTCAAATAAATATTTAATGTTTCATATAGCTTTTTTATTAAACCAAAGTGATGCCTTTTTTAAGTTGGATCTGGACCACAGACTTATCACGGGCCCAAAAATTTCTCTCGGCGGCCCTGATACTAATTGTTTAAAAAATATTTATTTTCATATTTTACATTGTTGTTCATCATCTAAATTAATAACTTACCAGGAATTGCGTCTCATACTATCATCAAGCCAACTTCCCAATCGAAGATGATCTTAGAATTATCCTGACTGCTTTTATGTCGCTCAATCACATCCATTTTTTGTTATAGGAACTTGAGTGCCACTTTTATGTCGCTCAATCACATCCATTTTTTGCTTTAGCAATCACTAACCTCTTCTTTTTTTCGTTTCCTGTTTTATCATCAAAAATGTTCTTTACCTCTTCTTTTTTTCGTTTCCTGTTTTATCATCAAAAGTATTCTTCCGTTTATCTATTTCAATACTTTTTAAAAGAGAAAATTCTGTACTATATTGTATGTATCATTCAGTAATGTTAAATAGTTAACGGCGAAAGCCATCTTTCTGATGGCTTCACTTGGCTTTGAAGGGGTAAAAATGATAAAGCTGAATAATAATAATGTTAAATCGCTATCAGCAAAATCCAATAATCTTGGTGTTTCACCCCTTCAAAATCGTGTGACTGTTCTTGGACTGCTCCTCGTCCATGTTAAACAGTTAACGGAAAAAAGCCCATCTTTCTGATGTTTCACCCTTCGTGTGGGCAAAAAGCCCATCTTTCTGATGTTTCATCCCTTCAAAATCGTGTGACCCGTTCTTGGACTGCTCCTCATCTTCACCCCTTCAAAGCCAAGTGACTGTTCTTGGACTGCTCCTTGTCCCAAAGCCAAGTGACTGTTCTTGGACTGCTCCTCATCCGGTTTTACTAATCAAACAGTTAACGGAAAAAGTCCATCTTTCTGATGTTTCACCCCTTCAAAACAGTTAATGGCAAAAAGCCCATCTTTCTGATGTTTCACCCCTTCAAAAGTACAGTAATGTTAAACATTTAATGGCAAAAAGCCCATCTTTCTGATGTTTCACCCCTTCAAAGCACAGTTAACAGAAAAAGCCCATCTTTCTGATGTTTCACCCCTTCAAAATCTTTAACAGCAAAAAGCCCATCTTTCTGATGTTTCATCCCTTCAAAGCCGTGACCGTTCTTGGACTGCTCCTCGTTCGGTTTTACTAACCGAAAATTTGAACGGCAAAAAGCCCATCTTTCTGATGTTTCACCCCTTCAAAGCCAAGCGGCAAAAAGCCCATCTTTCTGATGTTTCATCCCTTCAAAATCGTGTGACCCGTTCTTGGACTGCTCCTCATCTTCACCCCTTCAAAGCCAAATGACTGTTCTTGGACTGCTCCTCGTCCGATTTTACTAACTGAAAATTAACATTAATTTGTTAATTGACATCATAAAATGGTACTAACCGAAAATTAACATTAATTTGTTAATTGACATCATAAAAGACTAACTGAAAATTAACATTAATTTGTTAATTGACATCATAAAAGGGGACGGGACCTTTGTTAGTAAGATTGGTCTATGCTTACAATTCGCATTAATCAAATATTTGCTCTTACAAAAAAACGGTATCATTTTTATAAGTCGCACTAATCGAATATCGCATTATTCGAATGTATCATTTTTATAAGTCGCACTAATTGAATATCGCATTATTCGAACTCACTGGTCTATGCTTACAACTGGCATTAATCGAATATTTGCTCGCACTAACTGAAAAACGATGCAACTCACATTAATCGAATATTTGCTCGCACTAACTGAAAAACGGTGACTCGCATTAAACGAATATTTGCTCGCACTAACTGAAAAACGGTATAAACTCTCATTAATCGAATATTTGCTCGTGCTTACAACTCACATTAATTGAATATTTGCTCACACTAACTGAAAAATGTATCATTTTTTTAATGTGCACTAATCGAATATCGCATTATTCGAACTCACACTAATCGAGGCCTATACTAATCGAAATCGCATTATTCGAACTCGCACTAATTGAGGCCTACCTGTATTAATCGAAATCGCATTATTCGAACTCGCACTAATCGAGGCCTACCTATTGGCAATATCGAATATCGCATTATTCGAACTCGCACTAATCGAGGCCTACCTGTAATTAATTTTTGCTATACAATATAACAGAAAACCAGAAATTATTCATTTTTTTATAAACATATCAATAAGTTAGATTTGTTTTAACAGACTGTTTTATAAAATACAGTGGATTCCCGTACAACTCGGGGGATACGTTCCGCGTTATAGGAAATCGCGTTATACGAGACATCCATTATCAGACGATTTTATACAAATTTAAACTTGTCTCTGAATTCCAGCATTGATCTCATTTATTTTGTGTAAAGTGTTAATTAATGTGTTTTAAGGAAAGTTTCTTTTAATAAAGGAAAAAATTAAACAGAATACAGGTAACTAAATTTTAAAAAATATTATAAACAAGTAAATCCCCGTATAACGGATTCCGAAAACGCGGATTAGTATAACCCGACAGTAAAGTTGTCATGGAAACGAAATAAACATCGTTTGGTTTTTATTACAATCCATGGATATTTCGAATAATTAGTATGTCAAATGTTAAATTTATCCTACGCGTTATACGGGATTGTACGAGTTTTCGTCGCGTTACAAGGTAGTTATTGTAATATTTATTTTATCTTAAATTAATAATTTAAAACTAAATTTAATGTGATGATTATGTATTATCTTGATAATGATTTAAGATTTTAATCAAATTAAGAAAGTTTTCTTTGTGAACTCTTTTTTATTTTTAAAAAGTAACTTTTAAACATTTTGAATAAATTTAAATGTTTTGAAGTAATGATTAAAATACAAATAATATACAGAATATATAGATTAGTAACATAGTAGAATAATGATTTAAGATTTTAATCAAATTAAGAAAGTTTTCTTTGTGAACTCTTTTTTATTTTAAAAAGGAACTTTTAAACATTTTGAATAAATTTAAATGTTTTGAAGTAGTGATTAAAATACAAATAATATACATAATATATAGATTAGTAACATAGTAGTAGGCCTGATTGTGATATGACGTCAAAAGTTGAACAATTGCATTAACAAAAAGAGTTTGATTGGAATGATAAATTTTCGTCATTTTAAAACGCTAAAAGTGAATCTAAACCAACATTCCTTTGCACGATCGGATTAAAAAATATTTCCTTTTGTTGTTTCTCTCTGGTGGAAACTAAGTAAAGAGTCTATGCCAGAATTACTTTACTCAAGATGGAATGGCCAGATGAATTGATGTGAATCTATAGGTCAAGCTAGATTCTTGAGAGAAATCTACGAATCCCTCCTGTAACACGGTAGATAGATTCCTAAAAACACCGTGTTATATGAGACCCAGAACCAATATAAAAAGAAGAGTTATGTTCCAAAACCAATTCAAAACAAATGGCTTTCTTTAGTTCCGCATAGAAACTTAATTTTTATTAAAAATATTAATAACACGAAACATAAAGAAAGAAAAAATATATACGTAAGCCTTTATAGAAACAATATATGTAAAACAAAAGGAAAGAAAAAAATATACAGCCTATATAACATTTATATGATAATTATATATTCCTTACCACTGTTTCGTTAAAACGAGAATATTTTTTTTTCTTTAACAATATCAACTTCACTTTCTGAACTTTTTCATGCATTTAAAGTTGGTGTATCTTCCGCTCTCTTTACAAAATTTGTAATCTAACCCGCTATAATCCGCTAGAAAACAATCGTTTCTTTACATATATCTAAAAGAAATTTATGAATGAAAAAGTTTTTCTGCTCTTTCACATTTCTCTATCGAAGAATAAGAACTTATTTTTTATCCAAAAACTGAACATTTGGAACACAAAATACTCAATGATCGACAATTAACTCAACTTCAAATCGAAATCGAAAATAGACTGCATATCGTCCTTCTCATGGCCAACTAGCAAAATTGCATTTATGAATAATTTTAACAAAGTATTTCTCAGTGATTGCATTTTGTGTGTATTGTATGTCCTAGTATGGATTTACAGAAATTAATGAAAATGTTTTCTGTTGTAGGAGAGTAAACGTAATTTTCCAAACGTGTTACGTAAGAACCTTATTGTAGAAGTACCGTGTTATATGAGGGTTTCTGCAATTTTCAAATCGTATTAGAGTGAAACCGCGTTATAGGCGGGATACCTGTACTCTAATCTTCTAGTTCCCAAATGGAAGACAAATGTTCTTTCACGCGAACATTCAAGCCACAGTTAAAAATAATCAAGTGTTTTTAATAAGAGTTTTGCATCAATTAATGCAAATACTTCAATAATTAATAAAGAGTTTTTATAAGTTTCGATAAATTTTCTAAAATTATCAACAACATTTCAAGCGATTGAATAATCGCTTATTCATGCGAATAAGCGATTATTTCGAATAATGATGTAGAAGTACCGTGTTATATGAGGGTTTCTGCAATTTTCAAATCGTATTAGAGTGAAACCGTGTTATAGGCGGGACATCTTTACTCTAATCTTCTAGTTTCCAAATGGAAGACAAATGTTCTTTCACGCGAACATTCAAGCCACAGTTAAAAATAATCAAGTGTTTTTAATAAGAGTTTTGCATCAATTAATGCAAATACTTCAATAATTAATAAAGAGTTTTTATAAGTTTCGATAAATTTTCTAAAATTATCAACAACATTTCAAGCGATTGAATAAACATTTTAAATGATACAGAAATTTGCATAAATTTAAAGAAAAATTTCATAATTTGTACAATCATTGCTCAAAATAAGATTCGCTTTTCTATAAATCGTAAAAAGGTTTCTAAAATTATAGTAAACATTTCAAAAATTATAAAACATACATAAAACACCGTTATCATGAAAAAATATCATTATTGTTCTTTTTTGTATATATGCATACATAATATATGTACTAGATAGATGCCCTATGGGTATGAAACAAAAATATATCTGTAGGTAGCATGTCATAAAAGTGATTTTAGAGTCATTTCGTATTACAAGAGCGGATGCTCATGCCCATCACTAGAGTCCCACACAGAAATGGCATTGCTCAGTGGGTTTGCCGGCTTCCTATTCGAGCTTGATTCGTATCTTGTATTCGGAGAAAAAAAAGCTCCACTTATAACATTTATATATATATATATATACAGTATATATATATATAAACAAGTAAAAACATACTAGATAAGTGCATGTAAAATTATAACACACTGTTGTCATCACCGATTTTCTAAGAGAAAATAATGTTTTACCTAGCAAGATCATTCTCCTTACTTAAATCTAATAGACATTTTTACGTTATTTAAAAGAAGAATGAATAAACAAAGATGCACTGATGAATTGATAAATTTGATAGATTCCTCGAACAGTGATATTATTTTAGGTAATTTATATATTCACACAAAGAAAAATATATGCAGGAAAACATATTATTGACTTCCGTTTACTTTAACATTTACATTTATAATACTATTAAAATATTAATAATTTATAGCAAACTAATTAAAAAATTTATTTAAAACAATATTAAATTTTGAAATAAATTTTAAGTGGATTATGCAATTTAAAAATCTTCAACGACTTTTGCTTAAAAGATATATGCAATCAAAAATTGAACTACTCTTCTGCATAGGATACCATAACTTTTATTACCCAAATTTATCGTACAGTTTATTTGATAAATTCCCATTAAACTATAATATAATGGAACTGGATGATTAAGAGATAAATTATTGCATAGCTTAGAATAATAAAAAATAAGTTTCAGACTTTGTTGTTATAATTTTAAATGCTGATAAATGGACAAGGGCATATAATAAACACACACGTCGTTTTTAGTTAATATACAGTAATTATTGAAAATTATTAGATTTTTCAGTAAAATTTTATAAATTAACACACTGTTGATTATTCGTGCCAATACTGTAGTGGAAAACAGCAGCCTGTGAAAACCAACAGTTTGTGTTATTTTACACATTCTATATCGTATTATTTAACTCGTTTTTTTATACTTCGTTTTCTTTTAATTAATAATCTGTAAATATAAATGCTTTTCTGAAATAATTAAAATTTATTATCACATATTATTACCAGAAGTTTATTGACAATTCTTCGAATTGTCATTAAACTTCTGGTGATAATATCTAATGATAAGTTTCTTTAAAATATTTAACAAGTATTCCACCAGAAATTTAATGACAATTCAAAGAATTGTCATCAAAACTTCTGATGGAATACTTGTTAAATATTTTTTAAATTCATTTGAAAAAATTATTTTTATGATTATTAATGTATGTAGATATAATAAAAGAAAATTTTATTCATAAAAAATCTATTATATATTGATTCATGACTCTTTTTATTCCAGAATAAAATAAAACAATATAGTAACTTACTTTTCCGTATTACGAATTTTGTCACTCCTGAAAAATCCGGATTTTAAAATATTGATCCCTGTATTCCCGAGAACCAAGTCACACAAGCTGCCTCTCCAAAGTTTCATTAAAAATAGTTCAGCTTTTCTGATTTTTGTTTTTAATATAGAGCAGCGCTTCTCAAACTTTTCCACTTGGCGACCCCTTTTACCCGAGAAAATATTTTCGCGATCCTGAGTATTGAGGTATATAAACCAGGAATACGAATTAAAACATTTGCTAAATTTCTGCGACCCCAAATTTTGTTACGTGACCCTATATGGGGTCGCGACCCACACTTTGAGAACCACTGATGGAGACTTATATAAGTGAAAAGTTTTGCAAATGCAAATTTTATTGTGAGATTAAGTATTAAAAGCGATATTATTATTAACTATTAAAAAATTTTCAGCTGTAAGGGTGAGGTTGCCACGTGTCATAACGCATCCATATTTTGTGGAGTTTAATATTTTAATTACTTATAATTTATTCATTTTAATTATATATTACGTCATTTATGTGGCTAGATAACCTTTCAAGCAGAAAGTCAATTCTGATAACTACTCGATTGTTCCATTTACATATGATTTTAAATTAAAAGAAAAAATTTCTGATCAGAACAAGGAACGATTATAGTCGAAAAAGCAAATTCGTGATAATTATGGATAATTTTCGGCAACTTCTAAATAATAATCAAACTTATTATTGGGTTAAAAATCATAGTGTTATTATATTATAGCTTATAGAGAAATAAAAATAAACAGGTTTATGAAAATTCTTTTACTATATACGTAAATGTGAACATATTTACCTACTATATAAACACATATTGTTAATGGGAAACAAACTTCCTTGAAATCATAATAAGACGAGTTTTATCCAATACCATTTCCTATCGAACTACAGAAAAAACAAAATCTGTGTAGTTTAATATGTTTTAAGAATTACTTTCGCCATTTCATTTTTCAAGATTGGAATCTTCCTAGCAGAAAATTCTTAAAATATCCTGTGGCTAGATAACCTTTCAGGCGGAAAGTCAATTCTGATAACTACTCGATTGCTCCACTTGTACTTTACCTACGGCGCACCCATTACCCTCCACTAAACACGTTTATAATTATTATGATGGAAAAAAATTAAAGTCAATTCGTGACATTTACAAGTTTGAAATATTAGTCGAAAAATGCGATAATTTTGTGTGTAATTATTTTAACGGTTAAATTAAAATTTTAATATTCGATGTCTTCTAGTTTAAAAAGATATTCTGAAAAAAATATATCTGATAGATAATAGTCTATATGATATTCTTTTCAAATTGTAAATCGATTAAATCTACTTATTAACATTTTTTGATTAAATCTAAAGAAATACAGATATTTTTTGAAGAAAATGATATCCTTAATGCCGGCTTTTCGTTTGAATAATTAGAATTATTTATCTTCTTATAAGATATCCAATAGATTCTACATATACTGTGCTATATATTATATATTATGCAGATATAGACACAGAATTAATTTGATAATAATTAAAGTAATCAATAATGTTTGAGTTTTCCACCGATTAATACAGCACGCAAAGTTTATACAGTATTTGGTGATAATCTATCCTTAGAAATCAGTTTTATTTGAAAGAAATGGATTAAGTTTATATTTTTCTCCTCCTGTTGAGTTTTCACTCGATTTAGTTTTCGATTAACGAAAATTATATCATCGAACCATTTCGAAATAGAATAAAAGTATATCTGAATTAAATTTATGTAGTTATCAGTCATACTATAACTCTTGTAAATATTATTCAATTTGAACAAAATTTTAACAAGTATTATTGGGATGCACTTCAATGCCCAGATTGAGGAAATGCCTAGAGATCAAAAACTACAGAAAATGACTAGGATCAGGTTCATATATTTTTAGGCAGTAAAATCTTGCATAAATATTCGATTTAAATAAAGTTTGGATACATCTTCGATATTCTTTAGGTAAAGTTTCCAATCTTTTTAATCGCGCATCTCTTTATCAAGTAAAGAAAAATAGCATGCACTGTATTAACAGACATGATGAAAATGGCGCATTCCTGAAAATTTCTTACGTACCTCTAAGAGTACGCTCATTATATTTTGGAGACTGCTAGTCTAGGGAACAAAATCCGTCAAAGATGATTATTGTGTGTACAGTACATAATTGCTTGCATGTCTGTCAGCACGATATTTTGCGCAAATATTATCCGATTCAAAGGATATTTAAATATAATTGGGATCTATTAAAGAATATAAAAAATAATAGATCGTCAATAATTTTGAAGATAAAAAATATTCATACGTGGTGAGGTTTTTATCATCCGCAAACATCCCACTTGAATTCATGTAAAAATAAACCTATTACATAAGATACATTACTGAGATTCATTAGCATAGTAATCTTCAATCTATCTGGATCAGTATCTAATCTTTCAATAGTGTATTTTCATATTATTATAAATTTATCGCCCTCTTATACAGTGACAATCTATTAAAAAAACTTAACACTTATAGATCAATTTGATATTGATATCAATAATCTTAGTTCATTTATTGTTTACATTTATGATATATTTCTCCCAATTTTACCAACTCTATATATATATACTGTCCGTCCAGCTTAGCCGCGACCACCGACGCAACTACGCATGTGCTAACTGAATGAGTCCAGACAAAATAGGGATGACAGCTTCGCACATGGATGTTTTCAAACGCAAGAAAAGGATGACAGCTTCGCACATGGATGTTTTCAAACGCAAGATAACTGAAGCGGAATGGAAATTTATTGTAATGTCGAATGCTAATATAGTTTCGATGTTGGAAATAATATATTTAACAGAACTTAATATTAATTCAATATTCCCTCCCGTCATTATACCGACTGCGACTCTCCCTTTCGCATTTGGACTCATCCATTTTGCTAGGCGGGGCTTTCGTGGACAGACAATATCTTGTTTTTTTTACATTTCAGTTATATTTTTAATGTTTGAAGCTTTAAAAATTCATCACACTAATTTATTAGGTAGATCTATCGTAGCATATCTTGAATGTACTCAGTATCGTGATAGTGTGCCTAAATATCCTATAACTAATTTAATGTCCGTTGGTCGGCTATCTGCAGTGGAACCGTAATGTGCTTCCGTCCTGGAGAACCAGGTTCAATTCCCGGGTCTGAACGTTCAAAGTTTTTTCAGAGGTTCCAGGTACGGCTCGTTTTTTGTCAACAGATGACGTCACACCCCATTCTGGAAGAATACTATATGGCAGGCGAAACAAGCCCTTGGCTCGTTTTTTGTCAACAGATGACGTCACACTCCATTCTGGAAGAATACTATATGGCAGTCGAAACAAGCCTTTTCATAAGCTGCCCACTCCTGCGGAGGGGTCAGCTGGATTGTAGGGACGGGGATCAACGGGCCTGTGGAGTCTCGGGTCCTACAGAGTGGAAAGTCAAAGCGTTTCCACGCAGCCAATCCGACCGACAGGTACGGCTGGTTGAATCCCATCCTTCATCATGATAATTTTTCTCAAAAAAGATGTGAACGGCCTGTGATGGGCATTAGAATATCATGTCGCTTAATACTACTAAATGTTAAGCAACGTTTTATAGGAAAAAACGATGTCTAAACGCTTCCCTCGATAAGATGTCGCTTAATACTACTAAATGTTAAGCAACGTTTTATAGGAAAAAACGATGTCTAAACTCTTCCCTCGATGAGTTCCAGAACATTAACTAAATTCTTAATTCCTTAAAAGCATCAAGAAATCGAAATACGACTTTCACCAATGTGCCAGTCTTCGATATACAATATTTACATTTTCTTGCTTAAAATGTAAATATATTGAAGAATAGTTACATTTTCAGCAAGAATGCCTTTCAATTGAAAAATATCTGATTTTTTAAATTACAACGAATTCTAATTTTGCTAATACTTTTGATTTTGTGATTGTTTTACGAGTAAATTCTTTTTGCTTTTATTCAATATGAAATATATTTTTTGTAAATACTATAGTTAGTTCTCAATGGTTGATTAAGAAACGGTTTTTTTTTTAACTTTCTAGTACTGTATTTAAAAACCCATTTACAGTTTCCAGTTCCATAAAGTATAGAATTGGATCAAAGTTTTTTAAAATTACAAGCATTTTTCAACTCAGTTTGGACATTATGCTCTGGGCCTTCTAGACCATCACAAGAGTGTCTATTAGCAGTGATTAAGTTGACCGAAAAAAAATGCAAAATGAAAATCGACGATCAGAAAAAAACAATCTGCTTTGAATTTTTGCCAAAAGCTTTGAAAAATTTGCATTTAATTGCTAAAGTGAAAATCAGGATCAGATTTATATACAGTTTTTTTATTTGGGGTCAGGAAAATTCGCCCCCTGCATTTCGCCTCCGACAATTCGCCCCCTACAATTCGCTCCCAGCACATTTCGCCCCCTGTAGATAATGAATAGGCTACAAAATTGCAAATAATACACCAAACTTTGATTCTAATTTATTTTATTTTAATATAATAAATGCACATTATTATTGTTTAAAACTCGAATTTATATGCAATACCTCTAAGGCAATCAATCAGAACATGATTTTGAAAAAGTTCGACTATTCTTTTGATATGCATTAGTTCATTCTACATTTTAAGTTAGGAGATAAACTAAAATCCGAACTATTGTTGGCTACAGACGTTAATTCGTTAAAACGTAACGAATCGACGATTTTAGGTTGTCCATATAATAGACCAGTCCTTTGAGTAGGCCGCTTGCAAACTCGATATTTTCAAAAAATTATCACTTATAAGGTTGTCCATATAATAGACCAGTCCTTTGAGTAGGCCGCTTGCAAACTCGATATTTTCAAAAAATTATCACTTATAAATTAGATTAAATTTAACCTAATGGTTCTAACGACTCTGCAAATGCAGAGACCGGCCTGAGCTCAGGTCTTTTACTCTTTCCTAAAATAAATATATCAAATTAGGCCAATTTATCAATAATTAATGTGTAACCGACAAAAAAAAAACCTGGAAATCTTAACACTTAAATATCGAAAACCGATATTAGAAACTTATAAAATTGAATAAATTCTCAAAAAA
>AYEL01056931.1:0-21541 GCA_000484575.1 Olivierus martensii | reverse complement strand
AATATTAAAAATAATAATAAATAATATAAAAATATTATTATGTATAGTGTCTTAGTAAACATTATTAATGAGAAATTCATAAATTTTCAGCATTTACAATTATTCCGATTTATGACAATAGGGTTCAAAACTGAATCCAATAGTCATAAGTCAAGGACTTGTATTATAATTAATTTCTTGCTTCCACTGTTTATAAAAAATAAAACATTTGAATATGTGTGTGTATTCAATTCCATTTTATTTTTTTTAATATTTTGCAGATTGGATAGGGAAATTAATATCCCACCTATTCTGTTAATCTATCATTGGTTATGTCCACCTATTCTATCGTAGATTTCAAAAAAGTCTGTTAATCTATCATTAACAGATTTTTTTTGAAATCTACAATAGTTATCAAGTTATTTGGGGGGTACAGACTTTTTCCACCCTGTATATAATATATGGCAGCAAAACAAATATTGTATAATTATATTAGCATATTATTTTAAAAGGGGGAGTAAAACCCATCTCCACCTCCCTATGGAACTCCCTGGGAAATGCTGAATTTATTTCCTAGTAGGCTAATGGAGCTCTGGTGGCACACGTCAGGGTTAGCAGCCCGGTGATAGCCTACAAATTGCTAAAAACAATCAAATAAGAAATAACCAGATGAATCTCTTACAAAAACGACCTGGCTTGGAAATGGACATTCGCATGGTTTTGTTAAATGTTTCAAACCCTCAAGGGCAAGATGGAAGAACAGCTAGATGTAATGAATAAGAGGAAGGTTGACGTTCTATGTACCAGTGAGACTAAATGGAAGGGAAATGGAAATAGAGACTTCAGAGGAGGAAGCAGATTGACTAGTCTGGGAATGATGAGAGAATGAGGAATGGAGTGGCCATCATCGTTAGTGAAGAAAAGAATTATCAGCGTGAGACAAATCTCAGACAGAATGATGAAGATTACACTTAAGATGGGTCAAGACCAAATTACTGTGATGCAGATTTATGACATCACATGCCATCTGTGATGCTCCACAGATGGGCTGTGATGATGAAGAAAAAGAAGACTTCCAAAGTCTATTGGAAGAACAAAGCCATGGAACTAACATCCTCATGGGGGACTTTAATGCTTGGGTTGGCAGGGATCATAAAGGCTTTGAAGAAATCCTGGGTCCTTTTGGTTTGTTCAACATGAATGAAGAGGGGGAAAAACTGTTGGATTTTTGCCTGAGAAATGGATACATCATTGGAAACAGTTGGTTTCAGAAGAGAGCTAGTCATTAGATTACAAGATATAGCTGGAATGGTAAGATTGATCTGTGATTGACTATTTCATTTTAGATACGGAATGGAGGGAGAAACTGAGAAACCTTAAAGTTATTCCAAATATGGCTTTGAATTGAGATCACCAATTACTAGTTGCAGATTTCAGACAAGTTTGGAAGAAGTAGGATTCGAAAAGAGAGAGAACAGACAAAGTATGGAATGTGAAGAATGATGATAAGCGCTTCCTCTTCCAAGAGAAAATTACTAAAGGTATCCCAAAAGACAATTTGAAATCTCCAGAAGAAGAGTGGTTGAAATTCAAGACAATGATAATCAATACAATAGAAGGTGTGTGTGGAAGAACAGAAAGAGTAAGAAAACAAAAAGCCACACCTCAATAGAACCAACGGACTCAATATGATGTCCAAGAAAAAAATAGAGTCTGGAGAACCTTGGATAAAGGACAGAAATGTAAGGAATACAGCTAATTATAATTTGAAGAAGAGAAAATGCAAGAATATAGTGAAAGAGGAAAAATAGAAATCATGGAAAGAATTCACAAAAAAATTAGATGATAATGCCATGGGTAATAGGAAGATATTATATAACTTGATGAAGAATAAGAGGACCAACTGAGAGACTATCTATATATTGGAAGCAGAGAATGGGATAATAACAACAGAAGAAATGAAGATGATCTGGATGAATTATTTTCAGGTTATTGAATAATAAAAACCAACAAAGAGCAAATATGGTACAACCACCAAGGAAAAATTCAATGAAAGTGAGAAAGGATTTGCAAATGAATAAAGTGAAAGCAGCTCTGAAGAACATGAAGAATGGAAAATCAGGGGGAGTAAATGAACTTATGGTGGATATAATCAAAGCAGCAGGATTTCCTGGAATATATTGGCTATTTAGAGTTCTAACCAGAGTATGGAAAGAAGGGAAAATTCCAGAGGACTGGATAAGAGGCATGATTATTCTCATATACAAGAGGTTTACGGAAAAGTGGCCCCCCGCATTTCATCCTCAGCACATTTCATCTCCAGAACATTTTGCTCCCTGTAGACAATGAGTAGGATACAAAAATGCAAATACAGTCAACTCTCGATAACTTGCATTTTTATTGACATCCCAGCCCCTTTAGTGGAATTTGACGTTATTAGTCTACGATTGTTTACAAATTAAACCTAATTAGCAAAAATTAAAACAGGGAAATTTTGCTTAATTTTCATTGAAATTTTTTGATAATTTTACTATTTATTATGTCTTTTATTGTCTTTCTAAAGGTATTCCAAACTTCATAGGAGCCAGAAAAAATTATGCCAAGGACCAAATTTAGACTGCAGAACCAGTTGAAAAGCCTTATTCTAAATCATAATTTTTAAATCAAATAAATAATTTTTGTACCTGATAAATGCACTAAAGGCATTTCTTCTTCTTTTAACTTCGTTTTATTTGCCAATGTTTGAGGAATGTCAAGTGATAAATCTAAAATATTTCAAAAAGTTTCTTATTGTTTAAAATATATTACTTAATAAAAACTGTGATGAAAATATAAATTACCTAAGAAAGGATCATGTTTCTTTGATTCTGTTCCACAAACTAAACATGTAACCTCATTTTGTAAGATTCCACCAAATATTGTTGTAACAATAGTTGCTTTACCCTTTGGTCCAATGAATATGCTGTTACTATGTGCAGGATATGCCAATATATTTAATAATTCCATATGCAATCTATCTAACATATACCGAAGGAATTCATGAGCATCTTGTTGTTGATATCCTCTGAAATAAAATATTTATTCAAGATTTAAATTTATGCAAAATTAAAGTTTATAAATGGAAATAAAAGCATATTGTAAACTTTTAAATATTTTAATATCTTTTTAAAATTTGATTAAATCTATAATTCAATTGTTTTTACATTGATAATATGGTTTGATTTTTGGTTAATCAAATGCTACTGAATTTTTGATTAATCAAATTAAAAACTTTTGTAAATATTCTAAATAGATAGAGAATAATTTTCAATTATGCAAAAATCAGATTAAAGAATAGTTTTATAAGCAACTTTCAATTTCTCAAAAAGCAAAAACAGTTATTGAATTGGAAAATACAGCAGACACAAAAATAATGTATAGTGAATGATCTAGTAACATTTAATAAATGAAAACTTTAATGTACCTCAAAAATAATATAAGTTTTAATTTTATTTCCTTAAGAATTAATATGAAATATTATTAATCATTCTATCTCTAAATCTCTATTTAAATACCAATGATAGCGATGAAATTTTCAATTTTTGTTGATGATTATCAATCAATGATTTTGCCATTTTCTAAAACTTTCAGATCATCATTAATTTAACACACACATTCTCAATCAGATAAATAAGAGTGTAGATTATAAGCTTCTATGAAGTTCAATGTGGTTTCTGTGTTGTATGTGAATACATATATATTCTCAATGACTGAATGCCTTCTTCTCAGAAAATCTTCAGCACAATATATTATTTATTTCAGCTCTGATTATTATAATATAAAGGCAGTTCTCAACTTAAGTAAAGATTCTCTGATTAAAAAAAAATATACTGATTGTAGCAAATAAACTTATAATGTAGAAGTACAAGCATTTACCTCCTATTTTCATAATGTATCATAAGTGTATGTACAAGAGCAATCCCAAAATAAGGTCTGTTTTATTTTTAGATATACAAACAACCATTTATTTTCTATAATACTTGCATCAATTTAAAGGTTGAAGACTGTCTTATCTATCTACATAATCGCCATTTTGGTCAATGCATTTTTGTAGACGCTGTGACAGTTTTACAATGCCCATGTCATACCAGCTCGCCGCCATGTCCTTCAGGAAGCATTGAACCTCATCTTTCACTTGTCGTTGGAGCAGAACCACTGTCCAGACAAATGTTCTTTCAACCTAGGGAACAGGTAGTAGTCACTGGGTGCCAAGTCCGGACTATATAGTGGGTGGGTGATGACATTCCAACCAAAGTTTTGCAGCAGAGCGATGGTTGACGGGAAATATGTGGGCAAATGCTTACGCCCACATGTCGCCCGTCAAACCATTGTTCAAAACATTATCATGGAGAATGCTTATGCCCTTGTTCAACATTCCTCTTCTCCAGTTCTGAATTGCCCTTCTGAGTTTCTTCAGTGTTTCACAGTACCTGTCAGCATTTATTGTGGTCCCAGCAGGCTGAAAGTCGACCAACAATAGTCCTTTCGGTCCCAAAACACAGTTGTCATGACTTTACCTGCAGACTGTGTTTGTTTGAATATTCACGGCTTGGGCGAAGAGGGAAGTCACCACTCGCATGACTGTTGTTTGGTCTCGGGTGTAAAGTGAAATGCTCAGGTTTCATCATCCGTGACAATCAAGTCCAAGAAGTTGTCCTTTTCATCTGCATAACAGTGAAGAAATTCGCAAGAAGAATCAACTCTTTGCCGTTTGCAGTCTTCTGTCAGCATATGTGGTACCCATCTTGCGCAAACCTTCCGATATTGCAACTTTTCCATTAGAATCCTGTGAATGGTGCTTCAGGAAACCTCAGGAACCAAGATGCAGAGAGCATCCAGACTGATCCTTCAATCTTTACACATGTTTTCCTCAATCTTCATGATGGTCTCATTGGAAATTGACAGTCTATCGCTCCTTTCTTGGTCATGAATTTCGATACGACCAGCTATAAACTTTCTACACCACTTGTGAACGTTTTTGACATCTATGCATGACTGTCCATACACTTCTGTCAATTGGCGATGAATTTCAACCAACTGAACGTTTTTTGCGTTCAAAAAGTGAATAACTGCATGAAGTTCGCACTTGGCAGTAGTGTTCAATGGGAGCTCCATCTTAATGACTGCCAAGCCAAGACTGAGCTCCCAGTGAAGGGCGTGCATGCTTATCTGGGAGTATAGGAAGTGCCACTCACAACAGTGTGGCCAACAACTGTACTAAAAGTTTCACTACATCCCCAAAAAATAGGAGACTTTATTTTTGGGATTGCCCTCATATTTTATGGGCTTATTAGGTTAGTTTTAATTAATGAGCCAGACCTGGATCTCTTCTGAAAAATTGTAGGTTTCGGATCAGAACTGAATGTGGATTCTCCAAGATGGTAAACAACTGCTTCATCACACAACTTATATGCTTATTCCTTAATATAACTATTTTTAATGTTATATCTTCATAATAGTATATGGTAGGCTTTATTCGATATATATATATATATATATTCTGAGTTAAGATTTTGCAGAATGATCCATTTACATAACTAGAGGATTGCCTGTATACCTCAAATCAGAAAAATTCTTAATTGTAATACAAATATAATTTTATTATTTTATAGGAAGAATAAGGATTCTAAACTCTCTTTTAATAACTTTCAATTCTTTTGTGATACATTGTTGATTAGCTGATGACAAATATGTAATTAGTGATTTCTGTCTTGAGAAATTTCAAGATTAATAAGAAAATTTCATTCCTGATTATCGAGAACTTTTTATTATTATAATTTCAAGATTCCCAATTCTCAAAAAAAATTCTTATAAAACTTGGGAATTAAAAAATTCTGTGAATTCATATCTTAAAAATTTCATAGCAATACGTTAATTATTTTGCCCTGAGACTCTTTGAATCAATAAACTAAGCGAATAAGTTATATGATTTACTGCATCACATCTATAAACTGCAATGGAAACTGGTTTTGTTATATAAGCTTATTTTACATTAAAAAACAGGAATATAAAAAGAAAATTATCTGAAACTAATCACAAAATAATACTTAAAACAGGCATATAAATCTAAAATAATACATAAATCAATAAATTGTTCAAAAATCATTCATTTTATTGCAATTTTAAAGATTACTATTATTGTAGATCTGTCATGATATGTCATAGGCAGATTTGTGATGACATTTACATAATAAAGCCAAAACAAATATCTGATTTTTATTCATTCAGCAGTATTCCTATGTCTAATGACGTCTATAGTAAATAGGAGATATAGTGTAGTGTATCAGAGGATATGAATGAATAGCTAGCCTTCATTCATCCCCAAAATTCCTATCTTCACTCAATGGTCAGCAATTATAGAGCTCTCTTAGAAAATTATATAGCCAAAATTGAAGCATCCTAAACTTTTCCTAAAAGATGTGTTTGTTGGTCTAGATTCTAGGAATCTCTAGATAGTCAAATATAGTGACACGTAAAAAATAAGCAGTCATATGGGTTTAGATCTACTAAAGTTTAGGCACAAAAATTCCATTTCTGAAATTTTTGTATCCAAACCCAAGACCTGTTTAGCAAATAAACAAATAGATTGTGTGTACTGAAAAGCTATTTTAATAAAAACTCAGTAACTGTAAAACAAATATGATTATTTTTTCAATATTATTGAAATGTGATCTATTTTTCTCAATATAATTAAATTATTAAATAAAAAACAAATATAAAACAAACCAACATTATTTGTTTTCATTTTGCATAATTTTTTTCTGCCTACATTTTGTTTCTATCCTTATTAAAAACAGGTATGTTTTAACTAAACATTTTTTAAATCTCAAGATTCTCAAGAATTTCAAAAAGGGAATCTTGAATCTCGAGAAATAAATAAATTACTAATTCGGAATTCCCGAATCTTGAGAAAACAAAAAGTTCGGTAAAACACAATCACTATATATAATTACCAAATTTCAAAATTTTCTAAACATTTGACTTACAAATTCAAAACTTATAAACTGCATGCAATATTCATGAAAATATTAATAGCACATATTGCAAAATCAGTTACATTGCCTCATTATCAGCAGTGAGAACAATATGAAAATAAAAATTTCAAATTTGTAACATATACAAGTTTTCCTTTACAAACTTTAACAAACTGCATAAATATAGACCACTTTCTTGTTTTATGAAGAAATTATTTCATCGTTGATCAGTTATTCATCATAATTTGTTCGTTTGTAATATGTTTGTTTAAATCAGGGGTTCCCAACAGGGTCGATATTGACCCCCTGGGGGTCGATGAAATTTTAAAGGAGGTCAATAATGATTAAGGGATCTATTGAAGGTCGATAGCTGAATATGCACTGGCAATTGATCGGCATAATCAAGATCAAGATCCCATTGATGATAAAAAAAATTATTAATAAAATTAATAATTACTTGTTTATTGATATAAAGGATATCATGTAGTAAGGAAGAAATCATATGAAATAAATATAAGAGAAAAATACACTAAAATTATTTAATATGTTTTAAAAATCAATAATATTTTTTAAAATATATTAATTTTTAATTTGCGATTGTCCGTTATTGAAAAAGATTGCATTTCCTCAGAAGATATATTGTTATATACAAGTCACTTGCAAAATTTAAAAGAAGATTTTAATGTTTGCTTCCAAGACATTGAAAATTTGAATGTGCCAGCATCGATCATAGAACTGCTGCACTGTGATATATCTAATTTTGATATTATGATACAAGAAGAGTTGATTGCATTGAAGGAGGATGTTCAAGCACAAGTCTTATTTGAAACACATGGGTATGCAAAGCTTTGGAATTTAAAAGTCATCCTAGAGAAATTCTCCAAATAAAAGTTGTTACCGAACCAGCATTATTGACTTTTCCCTCCTCTTATCTAGTAGAAGCAGGCTTTAGTCAAGCCAATAATTTATTATGGAAAACAAGGAACAAGATGAATATTTTTGATCAAGGTGATTTAAGAATTAAGTTAAGCAATTTTATGCCAAATATTAAAAAAATTGCATCAATACATCAAGCGCAGCCATCATATTAATTAATATCGAACTTTTGTGCAATTAGAATCTGTGATTCTGCTTCTGAAAACTTGTTTATATTTGTAAAATTAAAAATGATAATAGTACAAAAAATAATAAAACATAAATCTAATAAACCATTTTTTTCAAAACTTTTATTTATATTCTTAGTCTAATTGTTCTTTCTTTAAGTTATTTATGTGCAATTATTTGTATTATGATTATGTTGTATGCTGTATATCAGGGGTGGGCAATTATTTTCTGCCGAGGGCGGATTAAACCAATCTTCAGGATGAAGCGGGCCGTATAAAAATTGAAAAATACCTAAGCACGAATTTAACCTTAGGGTGCCGTAATAATGTAATTATTAATTATTATTATGCGGCCTGATAGCCGCATGGTAAAGCTGTAGCTTGCCATCCTGGAGGATCCGGGTCCCACACCTCCAGTTTTTCAGAAGGGGTCCGAGCCCGGCTCGTTGAACCCCATCCTTCAACCATCCGGTTGACTCCATCATGGGTGTTGGCCAGCCTGTGATGGGCTCTGTAAGTGACATTTAGATTCAGTATATCCTTCGTATGATATGGCAGTTTAACCTATCTAACCTAACCTAACCAATTATTATTAATTGGTTAGGTTTTAATTGTAATTATTATTATGTAATGAAATTATTGATGATAACATTAGCTAATCTATTAATAATTAATAAAACTACTTTGACATAAAATGATTATTCAAGTTTAAGCAAGATTTATTCTTGCACAAACATATTCCTCTCACCATCACACGAGACAAGAATAATGGTTGCGCCAATTTATTTGCACACGTTTTTGATAATGTGTGTAACCACTTTTGTGATATTTACAGAAAGAATATATTCGTGTATCAATATTATTTTTAAAAAATATATATTTTTTGTTATTTTCTTAGTTTTTGTTTATTTGCAAAGCGTTCAAAAGCATCTGTAGAAACTTTTATCATTAGAAACATTAGAAAATAATTCGTCCTACAAATTAATAAATTCAGATAATTTTCTTTAAAATCATAAGTATTTTATCAAACTGATTGATGGTTAACAACCTATTACACCAGAATGTTACAAAATGTTAGGTACCTACGTAGTTAATTTTGTAAAAACAAATTTACAATTTAATGTGAATGATGAAATTTACTATGTTCATGGATAATTATATCATCAAAATTTAGAGTAACTCGGTAGTGTATGTGTACACTAACGCCAATATCCATTATTTTACATTACAGAGAATTTACTTTCTCTTTTCAAGTAGAATTTTACAAATGTGTACCTTGAAACTGTAATTTATTCTAGTTCATGTGGCGGGCCGTATAAGATGCCTTCGCGGGCCGGATCCGGCCCGCGGGCCGCCTTTTGCCCACCCCTGCTGTATATTATGAAGAAAAATGTAAGGGGGTCGATGAAGAAAACCATTCTTTTAAAAGGGGATGATGCAAGAAAAAAGTTGGGAATCCCTGGCTTAAATCAATGATTTTCTTGTTATTTTCTTCACTAATTGTATGAGCTATATCAAATTTACTGTGTGTAGCATTGATTTTAAGACAAAATTCAGAAAGATAATTAGATTTTTGAAATGTTATATTTTAGTTGAGTTATATTTATAAAGATATTGTTAAGAAATTAAGTGGAAGAATACTGATCTTTCACAT
The DNA here is from genome assembly GCA_000484575.1 of Olivierus martensii. Classification (NCBI taxonomy): domain Eukaryota; kingdom Metazoa; phylum Arthropoda; class Arachnida; order Scorpiones; family Buthidae; genus Olivierus; species Olivierus martensii. The sequence goes on along the minus strand of AYEL01056931.1, from coordinate 11,792 downwards.
GTAACATTGCTTATCTCAGAAACTAGTCATTCTGAATGGTTTCCAATTTGGAAAGAGGAAGAGAATTAAAAGGAAATTAATTTTAGTATGTAGTTCAACTGAAATAGGCCATATAGTTAGCCAAAAATATTTTCTGATTAAATAGTTCATCTTATTGAAAGAACTTGTTGGTTCTTTTTATTTAAATTTTACAATAAGAAATTTTATATTATAAATAACTATTTTTATGTCCTTTGAGATTAGTGTTTTTTTATTATAATTCTCATATGATTTTTTTCTATTTTTATTTTATATATTATAATTTTTTTTAAATCTATAAAATATATGAGTTATGGCTACCATTATGACACCCAGTATTGCATGGAAATTCTTTAAGGTAAATCTGAAGGATAAAATTGATTATATATATATATATAGTTTATATGATGTCACCATATGAAGAGGTGATAAAATGGCTAAAACCGTTACAATATCTAATATGATAAATCATTTTGAAAGATTTCATCCAGTAGTAGTAGCAAAAGAAGCATCATTCAGGTTGAAAAGATCACATGCTGAATGTTCAAAAATAAGTAGCAGTGCAAATGAACTTTCTACAGAAGTGCACACTATTATAGAAGCAATAAAAAGAAAACTTTGGGATATTAATAATTACAGAACCCAAGAAATTCATAATTTGATTGGAGAAATCATAACTGTTGACATTCTGCCATATTCTGTAACATTTGACATTGGATTTCAAAGGGCATCAAAAAAAATTTGTTCATCAAATTACAATATTCCATGTAGAAAATGCTTCAGTAATAAAATCATTCCTGATTTATTTCAGAAAGTAATAACAAAGATTCAAACATCTGTTGGTAAAGTCATCAACATTTCTCTAATCATTGATATTTAGACAGCTACAATAAATAATTTTCCATTTCTAAGTTTGATGACAATTCAATGACTTTCAAATAAGTTTGAACAACAGAGGACTGTCCTTAGAGTTGTTTCTTTCCAAACTCTCAATAAGATGGATTGCACAATATGCTTGAAGATTATAAGCTTTCAAAAAAACAATCTGGTTTTCTGAGATTTTAGAGCAAATAAGATTGCTGGTATCAGGGTATATGGTTTATAGTCACAATGAGGTTATATACATACATTACAACTTTCAATAAATGATTCCATATTTGCTCAGCAAATTGTAAAGACTATTGTTACAATTAATAGAAATATTGTAAAACACTACAATCTCTGCTTCAGCAATTAACAAATTAATGTAAATATAGAAGCAACTAAATTTAAAGAAACATAAATTAATTCAAGATGTGACCACACATTGAAATTCAATATATGCTGAAAAAAATCTAGAATAGTAAAAACCTATTATAACATAATGCTCTGGATAATAGTATTCCTACATTAAATTTGTACAAATGGAATTAAAAAAAAAAACTGTTCAATTTTAAAGCCCATTTGAAGAAATTACTAATAAAGCAAGTAAAAGAAAATCTACTACATCAAATGATAATCCCTACAATTTTAACTTTTTTTTTATTTTTATCTAAAGCTGTCCCAAATAGTAATTTCAGTGAAATTGTTGCCACAGTGGAAGAATTTAAAAGAACAATTGAGAAAAGCTTTTCAACTTATTTGGAAAATAAATCTTTGTATTTATCTGCTTTTGTAGATCCAAAATGAAATTTCAATGGAGAGAGACAAAAAATGGGTTTTAGCAACTCTGGAGTAAGAATAAATTAAGACAAGGGGGATTCTCTTTATATTTATCTGACTCATATTATATCAAATCAATATTATTTTTCTGTATACTGTTACTTACCTAAATCTAGGAACAACTTTCCAAATTACAGCAAATAATGATTCAGGAGAAATTGCTGTTTTGCTTCCTTGCCAAAGAGAGATTAAGGTTTTTCTCAATTCTTCTGCTAATAATCTAAAAATAAAAAAATTTGACAATATATTAAAGAATGAGCCTTATAAAAGAGATGGATCAAGTAAAAATAAAGTGATTTTTTTTATGTCAAAATTTTCAAAATAATATAATTGCTACTTACATTTCATCTCCGCCATTACACTTCCTTGCATGATTATTTTTCCGACCATTTCTGTGGAGTTTTGGCTCAAGAGAGGGCAGCTGTTTGAAGTAACAAGAGAATTGTTGTATGTTGCTAGATTGTGAAGAAAGAATAAATTATACAAATTATTAGAATTATTTTATAGCAATAACTTTAATTTCTATCATTTATTTATTTAAATATATAATGCTGTTATAAATATAAAAAAAAATATCTACAGCTGCAATAGATTATTATCTATTTTGAAAGAATTTTTGGGATATAATAAAATCATAATCTTTTCAGAAGATGGACTAGAGCAGTGGCATAATTCTGTAATTTTTATCTTCAAATTACCAAGATTTTTTTTAGTGTCATTTGACATTAGAGATTTATACAAGGTGGGCTAAAATAAACCAAACCCAACCAATGCTATTTTATTTTTATTGTAATATTCCTTTACGATGAATATCATGGCCTCCTTCGTCAGCTGCATTTTTGTGTCTATACTGGTGATTAGCTTTATCTCAATTATTTCCTTCACATGTATAAATTTACATCCTCCCCACACCTTTCCCCCTCTATGTTAACAATCAAGGTCAGGTCAATATAAGTTCAGTCTGCATCATTCATAGTTCCCTATGAAATATTATTATTGCTGCGTGTTGCTATATCAAATATCTTCTCTCATGTTGTGTTCGGTTTATCTTAGCTCACCCTGCATTATAGCATTCTTAAATTCAGCTAATACAAAAATGATTTAACTGTCTACATATTAATGTTATATCATTGAAAACAACATATAAGTATTAAAACTTTATAAATAATTGACAAACTTAACAAACACAGTAACACTGGATATTTTAAGATAAGATTAAGAGTTATTGAGAAAAGTTATGACTAATTATTTTAATTTTTTAATTACAATTTGTTTTTTTTTATTCCATAAATGAATTTATATATACAAACCAAATTTCCTTATGAGAGATTTTGGTTAATATATTTCTTCTGTAATTATTGATATATTAAAATAATAACAACAGAATTGTAATGAAAAAATATTAAATATCTAAATATCAATTTACCTGAGTGACTGCAAAACAGCGTTCATAAAACACGTGTTGCCTAGATTTCTCAGACCAGAAATTCGAGCTTTACAATAACTTTTGCTTCCATTTCCCTTCATAATATAATTTTCAGATTATAATATAAAAAATTAAATTACATATTTTTTCACTGAAATTTATATAGCCATAAAATTTAATAATCAATATATAAAATTTATAATTATAGAGGAAAATTGAAATTATAATACAGAATTTTGTTCAATTTAAAAATCCTAACTTTTTTGCTTTTTTTTCTTCTAGCATTTTCAGTTTCTCCACTTAAATTATTTTGCCTCTTTGATCGTTTTTGAGAATCTATACTATAAATAATTGAAAGTTACCATTGAAAGTATAGGAAGTGTCCCATCTGTATATTAGTAATCTGTGTTTATCACGGAGAAAGATAATTGTGATCAACTTTAATGTACATTAACTCTAAGTGTCACGTGCAAATATCCTTGATCACGTGTAAACACATTTAATGCCGCCGTGCATTGTTGCCAATATTAGTGCTTTTCTCAATAAGTTTAGAACCATTTTAGGGTTTTAGTGCGAAAATGCTATAAGCAACACTGTCACGTTATTTTATTACGTCTTAAGTTAGCGCGAAATTCTGTGCTTATCAAAACAAATACTATACTATCATCATCTATATTTTTTTTTTGTCAACAGATGACGCAACTTTCCACTCAGTAAGAGTACAAAGTGGCGGGGCGAAACAAGCGCCACTTTCCATTCAGGGAGTATACTAAGTGGCGGGGCGAAACAAGCACTACTCAGTAAGAGGCGAGGCGAAACAAGGACCTATTCCTATGACTTTTATATGGATTTAGATTTCACAGGCTGCCCACCCCTGCGGAGGGGTCAGCCGGATTGTGGAGGACGGGGTCTGCCCACCCCTACGGAGAGGTCAGCCGGATTGTGGAGGACGGGGATCGACGGGCCGGGCAAGTGGCGGGACGAAACAAGCCCTTCCACAGGCTGCCCACCCCTGCGAGCGGCTGGGCGAAATCAGCTTTTTCACAGTCTGCCCACTCCTGCGGAACGGGGCGAAACAAGCCCTTCCACAGGCTGCCCACCCCTGCGGAGGAGGTCAGCCGGATTGTGGAGGACGGGGATCAACGGGCCGGGCCCGGACCTCAGGATAAATATTTTCAAGGGGTGGGACCCGAGATTCGAACCCGGGTCCTCAGAGTGGAAAGCCTGGATCGACGGGCCGGGCCCGGACCCCATGATAAATATTTTCAAGGGGAGGATCAACGGGCCGGGCCCGGACCCCATGATAAATATTTTCAAGGGGTTTGACCCGAGATTCGAACCCGGGTCCACCAGAGTGGAAAGTCGAAGCGTTTCCACGCGGCTAATCCGGCCGACCGATCATCTATATTATAATTAATCAAACGTGGCTGGCTTGAGTCCCTTTTTTGGACGAACCACTGTACCGATTTCTATAAATAGGGTATCGTTAGAAAGGTCTAATTTTCGGATGTCTGCGACAACAGATCTTTTTTTATTTGGCCATTTTTTAGCGGCCGAATTTTTATTTAATGACAATAAATATCAATAGATGGCGCTAAGTGTCAAAAAACGGGCAACAGATAACTTACCTGCATTACTATTATTGGATTTTTAAGGCTGTATTCCAACTTGTCTACTTTCAGCGGTAGCGGCCAACGATAACCGTCGACTCTTAACGGCAAACCAATTACACTATAATAAGCATCGCAGCGGTAGTGAAAAATTGACCAATAACGTAATCGGACTCATAGACCAATCCAAAGAGTTGTTACAACAAATAAAATGGCGGAAAATGCTTGTTTCGTGCAGCATCGTTACTTTTAGAATCGACAAAAAGATCGAATTCTATGCCGTTATTAAGTATCGATATTATTTTCTTACTAATTTGAAGAATAAAATTATAAATTCAATTCTTGTTCGCGAAATGCAAGTTACTTTTTTACCAACTATTGCACTTTATAAGAATCGATAACAACTGTATGTTTGTAATATTCAACTATTTACTGAAATATGCAATGAAGCATCGCATTTAATTCAAATTTTATTGGTAATATCAAATCGTATCTATATTCCCTGCATACAGTATTGTATAAATATTTCCTTTTCTTCTTCTATAAGCATTTCTTTTCTTCTACGTCGTCTATATTTATCAGGTAACAACCATATGTCATAGATACGTACAGTCGGTTCCATAAAGTTTTGTACTTAAGGGTAATTTCTTTTATTGAAAATAATCATTAAAATAAAAAATTGTTTTGCCAATTCCATAGTTTTGTATGCATTATATGTATTATATATATAGAAAGTAATAAATTGTATGTAATGTCAACTTTTGAAGTCATATCAAATTTGAAATAATAATATATTTTTATTTTATATTTAAAAAATATTTGCTAATATTATTATTCTCATAAGATGATAAACTGGATATTTTACATCTTTATTATTTCAAAGTTATATTTTTAATTCAGGACTAAGATTTTATTAAATTATTAATTATTTTGGCAAAGGCAAAATGTGGAAAATTAATATTATAGAAAAATACTATACTAACTGGTATCATTAATTAATTATTCCAAAAACAAATCACTCTCTCATGTTTTATTATTACTGAGATGTGTGTAAAACATAAAAGTGATCTCTCTGAACTTATATCAGGATAGTGTATAAAGCAATAATTAAGTACCAATCATGTGTGTGAGAGATATTTCAACTGCTTAAAAACAGTATGTTTGACTTAGAGTTAGGCAGATAGCATTTTATGAGATTAACTTTAGGGAGGAAATTTTAAAATTTTACATAGAAATTTTATGTTTGTTAGATAATTTTAATTGCTTATTTACATTTATTGTAAGCCAGGTTAAAAACTTTGAAATTTATAGTAAATTATTGTGAGAATTGAACTTAAAGGGTTTTATTTATGAAGTAGGTTTAAAAGAAATTTATTTACATTTTATGTATTTAACTGTTAATATAATAAAGTTACAAAGATTTACAATAACTTAATAAAATCCTGTAGAAGCATATACAGGATTTTGTCAAATTAATAAATAATAAAGTTTATTAGATTTGTAGAATTAATAAAGTTTATTTTTTACCTCTCTATTCTGGAGCAACATTTTTGATTTGTTTATCTTTAAGTATTTGTTCATTAATATGGAATCTTGAACTCATACTTCACATTAATAAAAATAGGCTAAAAAATAAGGTATATTTACAAGTAAATAAGTTAAATACTTTATTAAAATTTATGTTATAAAAATAAAAATGAAATTTTTGCATTATTTTGTAGGATTCTGAGCAAGCTTTTTTTTACACATATCAGATTATCTGACATCATATTGCTTGCAGGTGTCTTACATAAATAAATGTACATAGAAACAAGACTGTTCTCTGATAAATTCATAGTAATTACCATCTAGAGATCAACTTTAATAACCAAAACATCAATAAAATCTTCAATTAATAAAATAACTTGTTTGTTTATATTATAATATGTTAATTTATCATTTAAGTATATTTTATATACACTTGCAATTCAGTTGATTTCTATAATATTATTGTCATATTTGAAGTGATGATAATTATAAAAATGCTGGTCTAAATAAATCATATGACAGAATGACAAACTGCTTTATAGTGTTAAATCTTGTTGAAACTCTCTTAAAAACAAATACAAGCTCCTTTAATTATGAACATTCTAGCTACAAACATCTGTATTTATGAATGTGAAATTTTATTTTTAAATTTCACAAAATTCAAAAACTTTTCAATAACTTTAAATATGATAGCAGAATGCTCTAGTAACTGATATTATCTAAAATTATGCAGTTAGTTAACATATTATGGCAGTATTTCAAGATACCAATGATTACACAAAAAACCTTCACCTTAAAATCAGAAATTTTGTTCAAATCTGTAAAATAAGAAACTTCTAATTGGCCCAATTCTGAAATATATTACAAAGCATAGTATCATATATATTAATAGTCAAACGAGGCTGCTGAGAGGATGTCCCTTCCTCGGTTGAACCATTATACCGATTTCTATAAATATGATATTGTTAGAAAGGTCTAATTTCCGGATGTCTGCGACAACAGATCTATTTTTATTTGGCCATTTTTTTAAAACGTTCTAATACTTTGCCTTTGCTAAGCCACTTCACTTCTGTATAAGTTAAAAACGTGGCCGTTACTTGATCCTGCTACACACACATTAATTAGAATTCTTTTCTGTCATTATAAATAAGTATTTTATAAAAATAACTAATAAATTTGTGAATTATTGGAAACAACTATTCAACAGATAATACACACAATTCAGTCGTTAATATCCATTTACGAGCATAATATACCGTTGCGTCGTCGACGTACGTACACATTTCAGCAGGAATGTGAAGGATGCAAACCGAGTCTGCACAGCCTCAGAGCGTGCCAACTGCAATGGTAGATCAAAGGTTTTTGTGCTAAGTCTGGACATATTAAAAACATTTAGACTACATTTTTTAGTTATTATTTATTTTTTATAATTTTGCAAATTACAATTCTAGTTTAGTAGATAGAAACGCTATTTTAGTAGATTTGCAGTAAACTCAAACTAATAAAAAGATGGAAATAAAATTATTATTACTTATTTTAAAATTATTTTCATATGATTAAGAAAAGTTAAAAAATGATATTTTTAAATTAATTTTTTGGAAATCTTGCTGTGGGCGCATAACAGACCAACTGCGGGCGCCGAGTTGGCCACTACTGATGTAGCGTGTTATTACACTCTGATGATTAGTTCCTAGTGTGTTCTTTTTGGTACTAGAACTGATACTATTTGGTAACTTTTATTACCAAATAGTATCAATTCTAATAGCAAAAAGAGCATTCTAGGAATGTAACCTTGACTTATAATATTAGGCCTATGAGTTTTCTGATTTCAGTTAACATCATTTCAGTTAAATTTGTGATTTTTAGGAACAATCCCAATATTAAAAGAGGACTTAATGTATATAAAAATATATCTGGAAATTCTACACAATTTTAAATGGCATTACATATTCAGCTTCACAACCATAAAGAATTCTGTACCTTTGGTATTGTAGAAAGTATCTATCATCATCAATTCTATTTTTTAAGTGGAAAAAATTTCCAATTAAAAAAATGAAGTGAATGAAGAATTAGAAATGAAGTATTATATTTTCATTAAATATATTCTCTAATCAGTGTAGATTCAGTTAATACAGTAATTTTTAGAATACCTTTAGAACACTGTGGAAATATTCCTATATTAGCAGAATATATAAATAATAGACAATAATTCCAGTTATTTACAATATTCCTTTGCCAGACTGTTCAACTGTTACATTCAGGGCTGGGTTGTCGGTGTCTGTGTTGGCAATTTTAGGAGATGTCGGTGTTGGTGTCGGCAATAACTTTCTCATTGCTCATAATTTATTAGTTTTAAATTTTAAAAATGTATTAAATAATTATTTTCTTTTTTGGTGAATAAATAATTTTTCAGTAATAAATATTGAATAAAAATGTGTTCTAAAAATTATTTGTAAGTGTTTACTATCAGTTTCGGTATGGCACATTTTCCTGCTGACACCCCAGCCCTGGTTATATTGTTATAATATTGACCAAATTATAACCATTATGCAATTAAAATATATACATTTAAACTATTTTACAAATACAGTAAGTCTTCAACTTATATAATTAATTCATTCCAAAACTTTTGCATAATTCAAAAACCATATAAGCCTAACAATGTTTAAATTCAATAGACTACAGGTAGGCCTCGATAAATCTGATATACAGGTAGGCCTTGATTAGTGCGAGTTTGAATAATACACATATTTATTAAATTTGTCAAGCAACTATAGGTAGGCCTCGATTAGTGTGAGTTTTATTTGATTAGTGCGACTTACAAAAATGATACTGTTTTTCAGTTAGTGTGAGCAAATATTCGCGACTTATAAAATTGATACCATTTTTCAGTTAGTGCGAGCAAATATTTGATTAATGCGTAATGATACCGTTTTTCAGTTAGTGCGAGCAAATATTCGATTAATGCGAGTTGTAAGCATAGACCAGTCTTACTAACAAAGCTGTCGATTAATGCGAGTTGTAAGCATAGACCAGTCTTACTAACAAAGCTCGGCAATTAATGCAAGTTGTAAGCATAGACCAGTCTTACTAACAAAGCTCCGCCTCCTTTTACGATCAGTTAGTGAGAGCAAATATTCAATTAATGCGAGTTGTAAGCATAGACCATCTTACTAACAAAGCTCCTTCTCCTTTTATGATGTCAATTAACAAATTATTGTTAATTTTCGGTTAGTAAAACCAGACGAGGAGCAGACCAAGAACAGTCATTTGGCTTTGAGGGGTAAAACAACAATATATATATATTTTAAACATGATTTTTCTCAAACTACAACTCTTGATAATCTACAGAATTTTTTATTCATAAATCAAGTAATTAGTTTCAAAAAACTTTTTTTTCATTAAATTCATTCTCTCTATCCAGTGTAAATTATCAGTTTGAAATTCTGAAATATTCTTCCTTTTAATTTTTTAATTTATGAAAATAAAAATTACATAGAATAAAATCTAATAATCATGGTGGATGTTGTAAAATAATCATGAAGTATTTGACTAATTATTTGTCACAAATTTTGATTTGAACACAGATGCATTATTATGGAACATTTTCAGATACCTTAACTCCAAAGATTCAGTCTTATCTAATTGTATCTCTTAGTTTTTCATAATTTGAACATATCTTCCATTAAAAATAGTTTTGCCATCTTCTGAGATAAATTCATAAAATAATACAGACTTTGCAATAAAAAAATTCCAACATTATCGTTCGAGATGAAAATCCAAACTTATTATTATTGTTGGCAAATAATAACAATCACTATTTTGATGACTATCATTAAATAAGGAAGTGTAAAGAAAACACTAGATTTTTTTTCAATCAAAATTATATTCTAAAATGTTAAGATTTTGTTGTAAATACTGACAACGATGCAAATAGCAGCTCAAATCTATTGTTATTCTATTATTAACTACTTTGGAATAAAAAAATTGCAGGCTATTTTAATTTTTAAAGATATTAGAATATTATATAATTATTACTGTATGAAATTAAAGCAATTTGAATAGCATTTATTAGCTTAAAAAATTTTATCTATCTTCAAAATGTTAACTTTTGTAATATAGGTGTTTAACTGATAGAATCTTGTATCATATTTGATCAAGTCTTCCATTTTGAAAATGCTTATACCAAACATAAACTTGCAATTATTCCATTGTTTGGTTTTCCATTTACTTCAATAAGTGTATTAAGGTTTCTGGAGAAGTTCTGTTCAATAAAAACAGAATTTTATGTCTGATTATTGTTAAAATAAAAATATTTCTAATAATGAATGAATAATGAATAAATGTAATGAATTGCCTTAACTAAGATTTTATTATACAATGATTAATTGTTTGTATTTACACATTACAGTGTAGCCAGATTTTACTAATAGAAAGAAGTTTAAAATAAATATTTCACATAGCTTGTTTGTTTTTATATATATTTTTAATAATTCCAGGAACATTTTAAAACTCAACTTTGCTTTGAATAAATATAACATTATAAAAAGCGCAAGTTTTCAAAATTATTAATGATTTCATATATGCATATATAAATTATAAACAAAGTTATTTTTGTTATTATTTATTTATATAACTACTCTTTTGTGATTAGCATAAATGCAGATATAAAAATATGCAATGAGAAAGCCTTTAATGGATAAAGAAAAATACAGTTTGCAAGCAATCTATTTTAACAATATTTTTTTATATAAAAATATGTATTTTTTCCCCTTATATATTATCCCACTATGACTTAGAAAGAGAAATTAAGGAAGTAAAAATTTATATATTATTTTTGCATTATATAAAAGTTTAAGCTATTATTTATATTTATATTTGATATTTTTATCATTAACTGTGGTAAAAATAACAAATATAAATATTCCTCTATGAAAAGTTCAGATATCAGTCATCTATTAATTAGAAAATTACACATCTGTATCTGTATGATAGTTTGTTTATGCATTTACATAAATATATATCAAATTGATTTCACCATATAGCAAATTGTGAATAATTATAAATTGCCCTAATCTTAAAAACTGATTCTTAACATAGTAAATAGCAGAAATATATATTTAAATCAGAAAGATTTTAATAACTGATTATATAGTTTAAAAAAAGAAACTATTCTTTAGTAATATGCTCAATACAGTCAACAAATTGTTATGAGTTTGTTAAAGTATTATGATATTTCAGGAAAATATCAATATAATGGGAAAAATTACAATATTGTGTATTTCAGGAAAATATCAATATAATGGGAAAAATTACAATATTGTGTAATTTAAATTATATATAATTTCTTTTATTGAAAATAATCATTAAAATAAAAAATTGTTTTGCCAATTCCATAGTTTTGTATGCATTATATGTATTATATATATAGAAAGTAATAAACTGTATGTAATGTCAACTTTTGAAGTCATATCAAATTTGAAATAATAATATATTTTTATTTTATATTT
>AYEL01056928.1:0-42740 GCA_000484575.1 Olivierus martensii | reverse complement strand
CTTGACTTAATTACTGAGTATAAGCAGTTTTCCAGTTTTATCATATAACTTTTCTTTGTAGTTTTCTCGTCGGATCCTGGTTTATTTCCTCCGACTTACGTTCCCTAAGAAAGTCTTCTAGTAGGATGTTGTAATGGTTCTTTTTTAGAAAAACAATTTTCTTAGATTTATCATCCCTTGTACAAACTAGGCTCTCCCTATCTATCCACTTGCGTATTTCCCCAAGACCAGTATCATCCCTCGCACTACCACTGCGTCTCCTATTCTCCCTCTCTACTCCAAAAGCCACTTTCCATGTTAGCCCGTTCGCTGTTTCCTCATCCACAGTTGCCAAGATAGGCTCTAAATCCATTGCAATTTTATCGTAGTTGGTCTTCCCTGAGATTAGACAGTTCGGCCCCTTACTTAAGTAACTACTCACCCAGTTTGGCACCTTTACGCCTCCGAAGGTCTTGAAGGTCACACTTTTGTCTATTGGTCTCCTCTTGGCTTGATTTTTTAAAATCCATTTGAATTTCTTAACATACGAGTACTTCCTCCTGATATATGCCCTGTATGTCTCCAAATCGTGCTCCATCCTGTTAACTATAGATTCGTATGGAACACCTGAAAGGATACGAGTTCAGTCTCTGCTCCACCCATGAGTTCTTAGACGCTCTCGGCACTGTAGGCCCCCTCCCCCAAGAAGTGATGTCCGTATTTGATTATGAGTCCCTCTACCCAACGATAATGATAGAACCCGCCTGTCTCAAGCTGTATAAATTTATGTTAAGACATCCACCTTCCAAATCTAGTAAGGAAATAATCAGGAACATCTGCCATCTGTTATGTCACGAGTCGTACTTCACTTTCCGAGGGAAGTTCTATATTCAAAGGAGGGGGTTCCGATCGGTAGCTCGCTAGCAGGAGTTCTAGTGGAACTCATTCTAAGAAAGAAGGAAGAAGAGGCGCTACCGTTACTACTACCTAAAATCAAGCTATATAGATGCTACATTGATGATGTGTTCGTCTCCCACGAGAGCACGGTGGGAGACAGCTTAATTGAAGACCTCTTCATGGACCCAGCCTTAGGGATTAGATTAAAACTGAAAAGGAAAAGCAAAGTAGCTATGAACTACTTGGACATTAAAGTTATGATTACGGGAGGGGAATACCGCACAGAAGTCTACAGGAAACAAACGTGCAGACCATTCCTGATCCCCAATTGGTCGCAGGACCCATGGCCATACAAAATTGCCTCATTCAGGTCCCTCTTAAGAAGACTCGATACACACTGTAGCACATTTGAAGCTAAAATGAAGGAACTGAACTGGATTATAAGGGAAGCAGAACGACATGGGTACAACAGTGGGGTAGTCTGGAAGCTTTATAACAAGATGAATAAGATTAGCAGGGAGCAGAATCCGAGAGAAACGTGTTACAGGAGGATGGAAGTAACAAGACCAATCCTTAAGCTCCGCAAAGTAATAGAAAAGAAAATTCCGAGAGAAACGTGTTACAGGAGGATGGAAGTAACAAGACCAATCCTTAAGCTCCGCAAACTAATAGAGAAGAAAATAAACTGCAATATTACTTTTTCAAGAGGGAACACATTCAAACGTGTTACAGGAGGATGGAAGTAACAAGACCAATCCTTAAGCTCCGCAAAGTAATAGAGAAGAAAATAAACTGCAATATTACTTTTTCGAGAGGGAACACACTCTTTAATAGGATTAGGAACGACAAGGAACGACAAGGAACAGCACCCCAGACAGGAGAACGAGGGTCTATAAAATTGATCTCTTCAATCACGATACTGTCCAAAGGGAGCAGTACATTGGGTACACCTCGAGAAATTTGGGGACCAGGATAAATGAACACCAGCGGGACGTTTATAATGAAGCGCTGACGACCGCCTTATCACGGAGGGCTTACCAGTGTAGAGTGGATGTGCTGTGGGAGGAAGTGCAGGTTGTTAAGCCTGTTAGGAACAAGAAGCAAGGGTTCACGGCAGACCTACCAGTGTAGAGTGGATGTGCTGTGGGAGGAGGTGCAGGTTGTTAAGCCTGTTAGGAACAAGAAGCAAGGGTTCACGGCGGAAGCGATAGCCATCTTCCGTGAAAAACTTAAGGGAAAGGCAATCCTAAACAATGACGACTCTAGTAGGTTGAATTGTATGTGGAGGTAGAATTGTGTGTGGAGGTAGTGTCATTCTAATAAAGACTGAACGGAGCATTAACTGTCTACACAGACGCCGATCTCCTGTTAATCTTTATGAACATTTATTTCCAGAACTTTTTCAGACACTTATTGTTTACCTTTATTTTTGTAACTATTATTATCATCTCTCAAACTATATTATTTTGATTTATTGTATTTTATTTTGCAAGCTTTTCTCGGTTTGATTCCGTCTGTATTATTTATGATGTAGGAGGATATAGCATCGTACAAAAGTACAATGTATTAACCTGCAGTTATTTTTGCCTCTCTAACTGTATTTATTTGATTTGTTTTATTTGTATTAGCATTTCCCAGATTAATTCTTTATGGTTTTTATGATGTACTAGGACAAAATAACGTGTATAATGTAATAACTTGTAATGGGAAACTTGTTGAGAGGCTTTGGTAACTACTATAACACCTGGTAAACAACCCCATTTAAATGTCATCACGAGCGCTTTAACTGAATGTTTATTTGTGGAACATCTCAGCAGGGACGGCCTGCATCCGAAACTGGTTAGACCTTTAGTCACTCGCTTGAGATTACCGGCTGAGGAGGGCCATAATAGGCCAAATGTGTTTCTGGAAAACAATTGTATTATTAGTATATGTACTGCATATTATACGAGGGGCATTCAAAAAGTTCCCGGAATTTTGTTGTAACTATTTATTACCACAATATAGGTACACATTTACTTAATCGCCTTCAAAATAGGCTCCTTCAGAACACACACACTTGTTCCACTGCTCCTGCCATTGCTGGAAACAACGATGAAAGTCATGTTTTGGTATCTTCCGAAGTTCAGCCGTCGCATTGGTTATGATGTCTTCTACGATGGCAAAATCTGCCATTGCTGGAAACAACGATGAAAGTCATGTTTTGGTATCTTCCGAAGTTCAGCCGTCACGTTGGTTATGATGTCTTCTATGATGGCAAAACGGTTACCTTTCAGGCCAATTTTGCCAAAAAATGCAGTCATCAGAATGGCACACAACGTCCTCTCCTCAACCAAAGAAAGCACGTCATGTCAAATCCAAAACAAAACTGTTGTTCATTGCGTTTTTCGACAATGACGGTGTGGTGCACCATGAATTTGTACCAGCTGGACAAACTCTTAACTATATTATTTTGATTTATTGTATTTTATTTTGCTAGCTTTTCTTGGTTTGATTCCGTCTGTATTATTTACGATGTAGGAGGATGTAGCATCGTACAAAAGTAAAATATATTAACCTACAGTTATTTTTGCCTCTCTAACTGTATTTATTTGATTTGTTTTATTTGTATTAACATTTCCCAGATTAATTCTTTATGGTTTTTATGATGTACTAGGACAAAATAACGTGTATAATGTAATATCTTGTAACGGGAAACTTGTTGAGAGGCTTTGGTAACTACTATAACACCTGGTAAACAACCCCATTTAAATGTCATCGCAAGCGCTTTAACTGAATGTTTATTTGTGGACATCTCAGCAGGGATGGCCTGCATCCGAAACTGATTAGACCTTTAGTCACTCGCTTGAGATTACCGGCTGAGGAGGGCCATAATAGGCCGAAAGCGTTTCCGGAAAACAATTGTATTATTAGTATATGTAGTGCATATTATATATATATATCTAATAATAAATTAGTGTTTTTATCCTGCTTCAAGTGCTTGTTGTGATTTCTTGTGTTATTAGAAGCAGCAGAACTCAGTTGTTTATAGTTAATATGTAGTATGTTCCAATTTAGAATATTTTATGTAGTCTTTTTTCTATTTGTTTATGTTCAATTTAAACTTTTTGAATAAGCCAAAAGCCATTTTATGATTTGAGTTGTTATAATGGTTATTAAACATTATTCTGTTGAAAGATTTTTATATTTTAATTCTTTGGTAAAAATTTAGTAATTTTCTCCTAAATGATAATGTCACAATGATTAATATATTTATTGCTTGCAACACATAGATTTATGATATATTTGAAAATCATTTAGTATTTAGCAATTAGGAATTATTAAATTATCAAATTAAATATATAAGTATGTTTAGATTTATTTTTATAAAACAGTGATTTTAATGTTTTTATTATTATATGATACATGATAATGAAATGGAAGTGATTCTGTTTTTAGGTACATAGAAGTTCGTGGCAGTCATTTATTTACTTTTAGTGGTACCCAATATTTCCATTTATTCAATATAAGCTTATGTGGACGATCTTTAGCAGTTTGCAGAAATAATGTTACATATCATGTAAGTTAAAAATTTTTGATTTAATATGTTTTAAATACTAACTGTGCTTTGAATATAAATTATTTTGTTAAATAATAATTCAAAAGAATTTTCACTTTTCAGAAGTTTTAACAACTCAATAAAGAACAAAATACAATAATGAAAAAGAATTTTTATTAAAGGCATAGACATTCTGCAACTAATAAGAGTAAAGAGAACAACTAAGCACTATGCAGAAAAACACCTTTATTTCACAAAGTAATGTTTTCGACCATTCTCCACTGGTCTTTGTCAGCTAATGTCAATCCCTATACAGAGAGCCAGGAGATTTCTTCAGGTTTGTTTACATAGTTAGGATAACACAGATGGTCGGTAACATGAGCTAAATTATTGCCCTGCCACAACAGAGCATCTGTCACTTACAATAAAAGGTTACATAAAACAAAATTATTTGTCAGAAATGTAAAATAATAATAAATACACAAAAAAAAATGATACAAAAAAAAATAAAAAATAAAAATAATAATTACAATATATAATTCCTAAACTCGCACAATCCAAAACCTTTAAGCTTGTTTACATTGGTCATATACTACAGATGGTCGGTGACACGAGTTAAATTACCCTGTCACAGCAGAGTATCTGTTTCAGTCACTTACAGCAAAAAGGTTACATAAAGCTAATTATTTGTTTGAGATGTAAAATAATAATAAATACACAATAAAAATGATAAAAATAGAAATAAAAAGTAAAAATAATAATTACAATATGTAAATCCTAAACCCGCACAATCCAAAACCTTTAAGCTTGTTTACATTGGTCAGATAACACAGATGGTCGGTGACACGAGTTAAATATATTGTAATTATTATTTTTACTTTTATCATTTTTATTGTGTATTTATTATCATTTTACATCTCAGACAAATAATTTGTTTTGTGTAACCTTTTTGCTGTAAGTGACTGAAACAGATACTCTGCTGTGACATGGTAATTTAACTCGTGTCACCGACCATCTGTGGTATCTGACCAATGTAAACAAGCTTAAAGGTTTTGGATTGTGCGAGTTTAGGATTTACCTATTGTAATTATTATTTTTATTTTTTATTTCTTTTTGTATCATTTTTTTTTGTGTATTTATTATTATTTTACATTTCTGACAAATAATTTTGTTTTATGTAACTTTTTACTGTAAGTAACCAAAACAGATGCTCTGTTGTGGCAGGGCAATAATTTAGCTCATGAGCTAAATTATTGCCCTGTGTTATCCTAACTATGTAAACAAACCTGGAGAAATCACCTGGCTCTCTGTATAGGGGTTGACATTAGCTGACGTAAACCAGTGGAGAATGGTCGAAAATGTTACTTTGTGAAATAAAGGTGTTTTTCTGCATAGTGCTTAGTTGAATTTTTACTATTTTATTAAAATTGCAATATATCTTATATTATATTATTTTTATTGATTTTCATAATTAATTTTTCAGGCTTGTCTTATTCAATACCATATTAATCATAAATAATTTATCTTAGAAATTAAATATGCTGTTAAAATGAAAAGAAAAAACTTTTATTGTTTTTAATATTGAGAAAAGAGAATTTTCCTTATGATCATATTTTTGTATTTACTCCTTGCGACTTATTAATATATGATGGATGTATAATTATTTAGATTTTAATATTTCTTAATATATGTTAATACAAATCTTTTACTCAGTTATAATATTTATGGATAACTATGATTATCTGTGCAGTATTTGTGGAAGTAATGTTTATTGTTGAATGGGAATATTGCAATACTTATCTTGAAATATTATTCTGTATGAATAGATATATAGCTGCAGTGATTTAAGATGTTTATTTTTGTTAAAGGGCCTACAGATGGTTTGGGTGTAAATCATGTTTTCTTTAACATGGATGTTTTTTGAGTAGTTGGAGGTTATGTAATTCTGATTTTTAAAATAGTGACTATGCTTTGTTTTTTATTATTATTATTATTATTATTATTATTATTATTATCTGTATCTAAAATATTAGTGTTTGCAATAATAATGGTAATAATGTTGTTTTTAGAAATGTTTGTTGGGTGTTTTCTCATAAATTTGTGTGGAAGGATAATCTTCCACCTGCAGTTTTGTTGATGTTAGGAACTGGTCACTGATTGGTTCCCCGTTTTGGCCTGATGAGAAAAGATGGGGAGAAGCTTCTTTGGTCTGTGTTTCAACTGAGGCAGGCTATATAGATAGCCAAAAACGTTTTTGAATAAATGATCTATCTTACTTATTTGGCTTATTGTTTACTTTTATTTGATAAAATCTGTAATTAATAAATTTTTAACAGATAAAATTAAAAATTTCAATACTAACTTTTAAAAAATTGAATTTCTTTTTGCAAATAATTTAGCAAAATGAAGTTTTTTTAAAAATTACATAAATTTAAGACAATATTTGACAAAAATTTTATAATTTTTAACTAATAAATAGAACCACAATGATTGGCATATTTATTGTGATATTAGTTTTCAATTTGAAAATCATTTGGCAGATTAGTGACACTGAAATTCAAAGTCAAATGCCAAGAAATAGGCTAAATAGATAATAACTATCATAAACTATTGCATTATTTATATATAATTATATTTATATTAATATTTTGAAATGGTTTAACATCAATAGGTAAGATGGCAGTGACTTTTTGATATCCAAGAATTCATTAAAAATTTTTACATTAAAATTAATGGGAAATGAATTTCCAATTTACAAATTTTTATGTAATGGAAAGTTTTTAAGCTTCTAGTTATCTTTGTAAATCAAAGGATATCTATACTATCAAATTTTTTAAAATTCTCATAAAATTTTTCTATACTATCAGATTTTTAAATTTTTGTTAAGAGAGATTTAATACAGTTGAATTTATATTAATGATATATTATACGAGATAAATTCAATTCAGTTGTAGTTATTGAAATTTTTATTCATAAAAATTTATATTTCTAGTCTATTGGACCTCAGCTTGAAGATGATGTTCATGCATTAGTTTGCAGATCAACAATTATACCTTCTCAAACTGATGGTTCAGATTCAGTAATGGCTTTCCAGGCAGTAAGGTGGGTTCAAAATAAAATATATATAAGTCAACCACTGATTTTCCAGACACTGATGATCTGGTACTTCTTTTAATCCAGACAAAATTATGAGAGTGCAGTTGAAATTCCACAGTCATCCAATTACTTGGTGCAACAAAAAGAAAATCAATCTCTAAAGAAAATATTGTTGGCCAGATGGCCGCGTGGTAAAGCCATGGCTTATCACCCTGGAGGATCCAGGTCCCACACCTCCAGTTTTTCAGGAGGGGTAAGGGCCTAACTTGTTGAACTCCATCTTTTATCCACCCGGTTGACACCATCATGGGTGTTGGCCAGCCTGTGATGGGTTATATAAATAGCTGGCCCCAGATACAAAATGTCCTATGAGGCTAAGGTGGCTTAACCCCAAACTAACCTAACCTAAAGAAAATATCAAGTAATTTTGTCTTAATTGTTATAAGCTTTCAAAATATATGAAATATGATATTAAATATCAATGATATATCTTAAATGCAATATCTGAAAAATTTATAAATATTCCAAATTTTATTATTACATCTAGATACTTTATATTTTGAAATTAAAAATCCAAATTTTGTAATAATATATATTCTACTGTATATAAAATAATTCCATATTCTTACAAGATTTGTTTTTATAATACCATTAAATATAGAAATAATCATATGTTTATGTCACACAAATTTCTGTTAAATTATATAGTTTTATAAATTTTCTAAGTAATTGCAGTTTTTAATTGAAAAATGTTCTCTCTCACATAATTTTTCTCTCGAGATTTACAAAAATAAATTAAAAAAATAATAATTTGTATTATATTCTGCTCTTGATTTTATTAAAGTGTATATCCACTAGTGAATATCAAAAATTAAAAAAAAGTCCCAATACTTTGAGTCTCCAAAGAAGCATTATTCAAATAGTAATTTAAAAATAGAAAAATAAAACCAAAATGAATATGCATAAAGTTTTACAACAATGTACAGAATGGAAATGCAACCAGTTCGTTCAAATTGACTGAAGTACAAATTATTGTTCTGACTCTGCAATTTATCACATTACTGTATTTTTTTAAGATAATAATGTTGTTGTCTATACCAGGTGTGTCAAATTTATTTTAATTCAAGGGCCATTTAATGAATCTGTAAGATTGCTGCAGGCCTCATCACATTTTAATTTTTTTAAAAAATTACATTTTAGAGTAAGGATTCAGAAATATAAATAGGATAATTGAAAACATTCTGTAATCATGTGAACATATTATGAAAATATATAATTACTACATAATTGCTTTTAATTATACAGGTACTCCTCACTTAATGACCTACCTGTTTAATGACTGCTCGAACTTACGTCCGAGTTTAAGACTATTTTTTTAATGGAATATTTGGTTTTTGCTCATACGCATCGCTTACAACTTTTGTTTGTAATTTCCCCATATTTGTAGTTTGAAGAAAAAACTGAAGAAAAATACTGTACTTTGTGCATAATTAAGATATTAAATTTTTAATTTTGAAATTTGTTCCAAATATTTTAATATAGGAACAAGTTTTTCGCTTACCGACCAATTCGTTCTACGACCGAGTCGTGAGAATGAAACCCAGTCGTTAAGTGAGGAGTACCTGTTTTTTTAATTTAATTCTTAGCTATCAATCTTTAATTTTCTACTAAGCATTAAAAGTCACATTTTGTGTACAAAAATAAAAGCTTTCATTAAAATTTTATGAATTCAAATATCCATGACTACTTAATTTTTTAAATAAGTTAATAACACAACAAATAAATCTTTAACAAGCCCGTTAGCATATCCTTTATACACTTCTTCAAAGAGGGATTGCTTGGAATGTTTGGAATTTTTTATTGTATTTGTCTATCCAAAAAAATACAGGTTCTCATTTATGGCTTTTTGTTTTATGGTAAGAAATTTTGCACAAAACGATGTAGTCATTGCAAGAAAGCATTTAGTTTGTGTCACTGTGCTGCATATTATTTTGTTAATCTATCGAACTTCAAATTTCATATTAAAAGCTTTTTAAAGATTTTCTCTACTTTTCTATTGGTTATAGCTGACATTATCTTATTTAGCCATAATATGCTTAACTTTGAATAGGCTTAATGACCACGTGGTAATATGCTATTTAATTTTTTAAAATAATAATAATTTTAATTATTATAAAATTCATTTTAGATAGTATATTATTATTCTATAATGACTATAATGAATATTTCAAAGTATACTACAATCTGCTATTATTATTTCTTAATAGTCACAACCAATAAACAATGTTTATATAATCCACCATGATAATATTAATTATCAATTATAAATTCTTAAAAATTATACAAAAATCTATAAAATATTGAGCTGTTACTTAAAATAACCCTAAAATATGATTTTCTGAAATATAGAATTAATCAATGTTGAAATATGTTATATTAATTTACTTCAAATAATAATTTTAAGGAAGAATTATTTTGGAAGATACTATTAAATTTATTTAACTTTCAATTTTAAATTGCAAAACATTTTTTTATTGCGATATTTGTTATAAAATATTTGTAATTTAGTTGGCATTCTAAAATCTGAAATCTCCAAAAGTTCTTTCATAGAATCATGTTTCAGATACTAAATTTATTACTATAGCATAATAATAATAAATTCTACAGCTTGTTTTATATTAGTAAAACCAAACTGTTCTATTATACAAATATAAATAGCAAAAAACTATTTACTATCCAATAGTAATTAATTTGCCATTTCATTATGGAAGTATATGGATATTTCTCTTAGAATGGTCCCTGCACCAAGAAAATAGTTTCTAAAAGCTCTATATATCACATAGTTTAAAAAACAGTTAAGATTACAAATATTGCAACTAAATACTTATATATACACTGCTTAAAATATATATGCATAGAAATGTACTTGGATTTTTAATTTTTTTAATTGTTATGTAGGATTCAATAAATAAGGATTCTATTTGTTATCAATTACATATTTTTTCTCATATCTGTTACTAAGCTTTATATAGAGCATTCTAGATTTATTTAAAAACAGAAAAGCATTCCAGGTAAAATGAATAATGAATATCAATTGAATGAATCTAAGTTTGAAGCATATCTTCTGAAATTTTAAGAGTCTATTCAACTAATTTGAGATGAACAAGTTTTGATTTTATCACAGTATAAATAATGTATTTAGTTTTCTTTGCATTTTTACAAACAATTCATTTAAAGCTAATAACAAATAAATCTATGAAAATCTTTGTATTTTTTTTTTTTTAAATTCTCAAAATTATTCAATTAAATCTAAATAATCTTTATTTAGATTTGAAATTATTTGTTCTAAATAATCATTTTAAATTAAATCAAAATATGTAAAAGTTCATTTTATGAAAACAATTTAACATATAACATAAACATATAAGTGGCATTTCGTCTAGGACTGTAGAAGGGATCCTTAAAAGGAAAAAGGACTATAATTTTTTCCTTTTCTCAATTCTTAGAATCATATCTTTTATATGTAAATAAAAGATAATATATAAAACTATCCAAAATTAACCTTATATTATTAATTTTTTAAATGCATTCATGTTTTGAAATAAATTATTGGTAGCATTTCTTTGCAAAATAATGCATAAAATTCCAATATAAGAAATTATAATACAAAGGTTTGATTCTTCAATAATAAAAATGTATTAATAGTTGGGCATTAATATATTATATATTAATATCCAATTTCTTTGATATAATGGCTCAAATATATCAAAAGGCCATCATTCTGAGATTTTTCAGCATATTTCAGATATTGCAGAAATTGAGTAGAGTGTTACTACAGAATCTAAAGTTTTCATCAACAATTTTAGATAACCGCAATGTTAACAATGGAAAATATTTAAAATGGAAGAAAGTTGTTGAAATCTAGATCTGAAAATGTAATAATCTAATGAATTCAGTTTATTAGGAGGCATGTTAATTACCTCTAAAACAAAGTTCATTAGAAACCACATTAAAAACTTATGGTCACCTTTTGTGTCAAAGGAATATAGAGAATCATTTATGATGTGTATTTGCAATTTAATATGACTAATTATAATAATAGAAAATTAATGTCAAACTTCATTAGGAAATTTTAAATGTTGCATTGGTAAGAGAGAGTATCCTCTGCACAGTACACATTAGCTCCAACTGATCTCTCACATCATTGCCAATCTCTATGCTTTTAATTGCAATTGTTATTCTTTATTGTTGTATTCATTATTCTGTATATAAATGATATAATTACAACTTAATTTTGTTTTATTAGTTTGTTTTCATTTTATTATTTTTTAAACTTCAATAATCAAGGACCAATTAAAATAATGGTGATCCATAGGCTAAATCTGGTTCTTGGTTCAACATTTTATATTAAAGCTGTTCAAGTGGTGATTCACTTTGGACTGCTTTAATACAGAACATTGAAAACAATAATACATTGGAGATGGTTGCATGGTAGCACGTTGATGTGCCATGCAGGAGAATGTGGGTTTGTGTCCTGGGTCCGACTTTTCAGGAAAAATTTTTCAGGGTTCTAATTCCAGCTCAGTGATCCCCAATCTTCACCATTCAGCCCCCTTTCATGGATGTGGGTGCAGTTCATGGTTGGAACTGGTCTCACCCTTAATAATCTCATTGACTAAAAAGGGACATAAAAATTGCAAAAAATAATAATAATAATATATAGGAATTAAACATTCATAAAATGCAATGAGATGTTTAATTAAACTGAATATTTGCTCATAGATATAAGTAGTTTTTCTAGTATTCTAGTAAAAAAAATAATTACACTATTTAAATAATTTCTACTGTAATTAACATATAATAAGCTTATTAGCTGAATCAAAATAATTTTTTATTAAAGCATTTTCAAGTATTAACCCATCATCACTAAACTAGAGTGAAGAAACAACAAATGAAAAAATCCCCTACATGATATATTCTTTGTTGTTTCTTTAGTATGTAATAAATTATATATTAATAACAGACTGAAGTATTAACCCATCATCATTAAAATCATTTTTAATAAATGATTTTAATGATAAAGTATTTAATTTAGTTAATGCTAAAGTATTTTAATTATTATTTTGATTTGGTTAATAAGCTTATTATGTGTTATTTATGTTCTCCAAACTGGGACTGTTACTTTTACTGTAATTGATTTTGTTTTAATATGTATGTATTAATATATAAGCAAAAGAAAATAGTTAGTATCAAACATTTGAAGCATTTAAAAAAATCTATTGAAATTTAAAGAATAATTTATTTGTTTTGAATATTTCAGATTTTAGAATGTCAGCTATTTATTTTTGGAAAAAATAAATAAATTTTCAATTTGTAAAAATAAAAATATATCAACCCTAACTAGCAAATTTCCCCTAGTGATTTTTTTGAATTAACTGCCAAATTAATAATTAATTAATTAATGCTATGGTGGCACCATCTGTTATTTAATAACTGAATTTTAATTTTTACTAATTTCCCGATATTAAAATTTTTAATTCGGGAAATTAGTAAAAATTAAAGTTCAATTATTAAATAACAGATGGTGTCATCTTAGCCTAAATTTAAATAATTAACTATATTAAAATTTTTAATTTCGGGAAATTAGTAAAAATTAAAGTTCAATTATTAAATAACTGATGGTGTCATCTTAGCCTAAATTTAAATAATTAATCCAACAGATGGTGGACTGTAGCATAAATAAATTATTAATTTGGCAATTAATTCAGAAATAAATCACTAGGGGAAATTTGGCTAGTTAGGTATCCAACAATTCCTCTTACCCTATCTCATTACAACTATTATAGAACAATTTGGTAATTCAGATGCAATATTTCAGGATGATAATACATCATGTCATTGAGCCAAATAATATCATTGAATATTAAATCATTTCTTCAGCATAGAGGCATTAACCTCTTGGATGTAGGCGATGCTTTGAAATTAAGCCTAATTAATAAGCAAAAAAACTATGAAAATTAAAATTTTGAAATCTCACTTAATTTTCATCAAAATCTTTTGAAATTTTAAGTTTTTATTGCATTTTTTCTTCTCTTTCAAACAATAAACATTTTTTTTAAATTTTATTTTTTTCACAAGTTTTCATTACATATAAGAGTTTGATGGAAAAAAAAATTTTTTTTATATGAAATTTTAGCCATCAAACAAAATAATTGATATTTTTAGATAAGTCCTCTGAACAAAATGAGCCATGAATGAAAAAATTCAGCTAAAAATTTCCAGAAATTATTTATAAAAAATGTGAGTTATATAACTTTTGTTGAATGAAGTTACATCATATAATTATTAAAAATTACATAAATTCATTGAAATATTGTCATTTTTATTAATATTTCATATTTATTAACTTGTTCTTATTTCACTTACACAATTTTTTGCAGTACTTTTAATAAATTTTTTATTTATATGAAAATGGTCTCATCTCATACATAAACAACTATAATGCATTTTACATTCCTCTAATTGGACCAGAGATGGTTTATTGTAATAATACCACATGCCACAGGATAAAGTAGACTTGGCTGCAATTTCCTGGGAAGGAAGTGGCTGCTGTAAAGCAATAAAAATGCCACATCCCTTTAAATTGCCTGAGGATGTTTACATTTCATTTTTTGCAATTTTCTCCTAAATTTTGGTGAAATTAAAACAAAAAATGAACAATTAAGATATATTTTAGTTTATTTTCACAAAATTAACCCTTATTTTATTATCTACAATATTTTTTAATTTTTAGAATTTTATAGCTCATTTTATAAAAAATTTGATTTTTCTAAAAATTTCAAAATTATCATTTATCAAATCCCATAATTGGAATTGGTTTGATAGATTAGACTAGGGGTGGGCAACCTCCAGCTCGTGAGCCACATTATTTTATTATATCTAATACCAACGCTATGTATACTTACATACCCACAAATACCAACGCTATGTATACTTACATATCTGTACCTTCTCTTTTTTAATCTAACAACTATAAAAATCAGCGCTTGTGAGCAGACAAAAAAAATAAATTTCTTAAGATAACAAAGAATAACTTTTTAAAAATAAAAATATATTAATGAATTCAAATTAATCAAAAAAATAAACGAATTATTTTAGTTCATAATTTTAATTTAGCCAACTTAGAAATATTGTTCTTTCATTTTAGAATTTTAATTTTGTAAAAAAATTTTTTTATTCTGAATTGGAATACATATCTTAATGTATTAATTCTATGAAATAAAATTTATTTTCTACAATTAATTATCAAAATTATATATAAGACTGTTTCATCAAACAGTATTATCTTTTTAATAGGAACTTGAAGTTTTTAAAATATTTTTTAAAGGAAATACATTGAAAACTGTAATATAGATATATTTCTATATTGTAATATTGGCACTTATAATAATTCAAATTACAACAAAATTTATGCCTTAAAATTTCAAGATATATTTCTATATTGTAATATTGGCACTTATAATAATTCAAATTACAACAAAATTTATGCCCTAAAATTTCAAGATAAATTCTTTAGATAAAGTTGATGATTTTTAATTATAATGCATTTTATATTATTATGAATCATACATATATACAGGATCTCCCAACTTATTTAAGACTTGCATTCTTAGTGTTATAAGATAACAATGAAAAAGTTATTCTTTGCTATCTTAAGAAGTTTATTAATCTTAAATATATACAGGATCTCCCAACTTATTTAAGACTTGCATTCTTAGTGTTATATAAGTCAAATTTATCTACAAAATTACATTATTATTATGGCAGAATTAAAAACATTATATATTGTATAAGGCAGAAGATATGATACAACTCTTGTAATAAGATGCACATGTACAGTTTATATCATATTATGATAGTTATTAAGATTTACAATAATTTTATTATCAAGAGTTAACTCTTGATGGTAACTATACTTATATTATTGTGATAATGACACCACTATAGTTATCATCATAAAAGTATCATTATTGCAATAATATAAAA
Source organism: Olivierus martensii (assembly GCA_000484575.1). NCBI lineage: Eukaryota > Metazoa > Arthropoda > Arachnida > Scorpiones > Buthidae > Olivierus > Olivierus martensii. The sequence continues at coordinate 27,184 of AYEL01056928.1, read as the reverse complement.
CTGTAATACTGCATTGAATAAATAAATTATAAAGATGAATTTTAAGCTTTTAAATATAAAAACATTTTTCATAAAGATAGTTACAAAAATTAGGGAGCTCCTGTATATTTTTCTATAATTAATAAAAATTTATACAATTTTTTTTAATTCTACAAATTATATATAAAAGGAGGAAATAAATTTCTAATGCATGATAATATTTTTTCAAAGAAATTATCAAATGCTTTTGCATAATTTAAATCTTTTAAAATAGAATAAGTGCATATACTTTCTCTACTGTTTTGAATTTATTTTGATAAACAAAGAAATTAATAAAACTACTGTTAATCATAAATCAAATTTCATATAATTAAACAAATACAATTTTCCAATGAAAAAATTTAGTTTTAAGTTGTAAAAAAATATTAGCAAAAGGCATTATGAATTTTCGTTGTATTGTTTAGTATTTTTATCTCATGATTTTTTTAAAGATAATTTCTTAATACTGATCCCTAAGAATTAATTTTATTTCATTTCAACTATTAAAGAATCTGTTACTTAGCAAAATTTGCATGCTGTTTGCAAAATATCACAAAATTTGGCTCTATAAGCTTTAGAAGATTCAATCTTTTATTGAAAATTCTGATAAAAAAGCTTTATTTATCATCATAAGAAATTATTAAAGATTATTGGCAGTGAATAGCAACTATAAAAGCAAAGCTATATTATTATATTATTAGCTATATTATATAATTTGAAATATAAGTGCTATTATATTATATATAATGAATATATAAGTATAGAAATCTGCATAATTTACATATTGTATATAATTTTATAAAGGAGATTAGTCAATATCAGTTGCGAATGAAAGAATATTATATTTATAGGACGGTTCTACAGATAAGTCAGATTGTAAATTATTTACAAAATTGTTCTGTTGAAATATTTTTAACTATCTGTTATTTTGTATGATAATTATAAAATCTGATATGCAGATAATCTACATTAAACATCTTTTGCAATTATTATTAAATTTAAAAAAAATCTATCTTGCATTAAATAACAGATGAGCATTTATTTCCTCTTTTTCAAAAGATATTTAACTTGTGGCAGTGTTTTGCTTTTTGTTTATTATTATTATTAGCTATTCTGAAAACCTATTATTTTCCAAATATCAAAATATTCAGAGAATGAATGGGTTTATTTTATCATTTTATTATGATAAAATAAGTAAGAAGCATTAATTATTTAAGATTTACTGCAAATTATTAAATCAAAAATTTTATTCTATACAGACTTCCATATTAAATGGAAATATAAATTTTAGCATTTACCTATATAAAATTTTTACCATATGGTCATAAAATATAATGAACTGGAAATATTCAAAATAAGTTAATGTTTTGTTATTGAATAAATAAAATTTAATATTTAATTAATTTTGATTTCAATATATAACGAAAATTAAGATTATTTCTACTAGTTTACTATTGTAAATTAATAGAAACAAACTTAATTTTCCATTATAATCATATTAAAATAAATATGTAAACTTCAAATTATTAATAATTTTTAACTGAAACTGAGTAAAAAAATTTTTTATTCTGAATTGGAATACATATCTTAATGTATTAATTCTATGAAATAAAACTTATTTTCTACAATTATCAAAATTATATATAAGATTGTTTCATCAAACAGTATTATCTTTTTAATAGGAACTTGAAGTTTTTGAAATATTTTTTTAATATATATTTATATATATTTTTTCAGTTAGTGTAATTCATAAAAAATTACTTTGGTTTAGAAAATTAATAGTTTTAATAATTATATTGAATAAATTTAAGATTCATTGTGTTCATATGCAAATTTTAATTTTGTATAGCGATAGTGCTTTCTTGAAAATGCACATTCAATAAAACAGAAGCAGTAAATTTCCATAATATGGGATGTCTGTATAAGAAATATAATTATTAGTATTCAAACTTATAAATATGTGTCCACAATACTATTTTTAAGTTGTAGTATTTAATAATTACTATTGAAATAAAAGGAAAGAAAAAAGGATAATTCAGGATAATTGGCACATTGGATTTGAATGTAACTTTTCAACAATTATATATCAGACAGCTTACCTTGTGCCTCCTATTCAATCATATTAGATTTCTTTTAATGCAATTTTAATATTAACCAAAATTCTTTATATTGTACTAACTTTGAAAATAAGGATGATACTTTTCACTTTTCTTTCTTAATAACTTTGTTGATTATAGCTAAAAAATAAATATCTTCACAATAAATCAATTTCTCCATTTATATATGTGAGAAGTTTGGATAATATTTCACATAGAATTATTTAATAATGATTAATATTTTTAAAATTTTCTAAAATATTGAAATGAACAATAATCAAAGAAAAGAAAAAATTTTATATGCATATTTCTCTTATTTTCACACATTTAACTATTAATACACCTAACTCTGGATAGTTAATCAGTATATACAATGATTCATCTATAAGTTCACAACTGATATACAAGTCAGATTAATTTTATCTGTTTCAATATTAGCCAAATTTTCAAAAAAATTAAATGAAATATATAAAAAATGCCTCTAATATATATTATAAATGATTTAAATATAATCAGATTTATTTTTATAAATTATATAATCTGAAAGCTGAATGGTCAATTATCTAAACATTTTTAAATAAAGGTGAATCATTGTATTAATATGATAATCTGGAAAATGCCATTTTTCAATATTATTCATTCATTTTAATAACTAGCAAAAACTTTTCTTATTTAAAATTAAAAATTCATAATATTTATAAAAACCTATAACAATTTATAAATATTGTAACTAATTATGTTTGCATAATTTTCTATTTCTTATATGTTTGAACAATACTTTTAATTTTTTGAAAGTGTGTATATGATATATGATGTGTGTATGTATATATATATATATACATACACATTCATATACATACAAATTTACTCCTATATACATGTTCAGGCTAATATAATATACTATATATTAGTCTATACATACACACAAAATCCACTTGCCAAGCATTAAATTTACATTTAATGAAAATGATTTAATTAACAGTTGAAATTAAAAGAAATTATTTTTAAAAAGTTAAATACAAATGTTTATTTATTCATATTTAATTTTAAAATGTTTGGCAAGGGATTTTTCAATAAATTTCAAATATAATATCACAATCCAAAATCATGACAAGTCATAAATCAAACTGGCAGTGATATTTTACACATTACAAGCTGCTCAAGCACAATTACTATTATTATACCATATAAGCACAAATAAATATCTAACATATTGTGCAGGAAAATATTTAAATTTTTTGTTTTTGTTTTTTTTTTTAATTTATCAAACAAAATAAACTAGTCCCTCATTATGGGTATTCTCGTAATGTCATCTAAATTTTTGCCTTTCACTAAGAATACAAATGATCAACATAGCAGAAATTAAGCCAAATAATTGAACAAAGGCAAAAACAACACTAACTATACCAACAATGTACAGCCTTTCCATTAACCAAATATGCATTTGTTGATAACATCCCTAATAAAATAAATATTAAGTGTTAAAATAAAAGATAAAAATAAAATATAACTAAAAATAAAATAAATAAAATATAAACATGACTTACACTTTGATGCCATTTATATACTTCTCCCTTTCTTCCACAAGATGTAATATTGCGGAATCTGTTAATACAACATGAACGTGGAACCCATTCTTTGTCTGGCCATGCTGCGACATTATACCAATCATGATAACTAATCACACCACAGCATTCAAACTAAGTAGAAAAGAAAACATTTTTCTAAAAAAGCTAAATATGAAATGTATTATATTTTTGTTTTATATGTAGCATATGTATCTAATTAAAGAATTTGAATTATTCTTATCCCAGAAGCATTATGTAAAAATTCTTTATATAATATCTATACATGTGTCTAAAATTAAAATTCACCAGTTATGTTCCGTTAATGTTCAAAAAATAAAACTCTCTTAATAGAATGTGATAAAATTTGGTGTATATATGTCCATACAATCATAATAATATGTTATTTAAATATACTATCTACTCTTATTGATAATTCATGATCATATACTATCTACTCTTATTGATAATTCATATAGGGAATTCTAAAGTGACATGTCAGATTTCATCTGATCAGATTATGATTATTATGAATGATTATGATCAATTCATCTAATCAATTCATGCTGAATTTAAATTCACCATAAATTGATTAGAGACTTATTTGATTTGATTATATGACTAATTGTTGTTGATTTCTGAAGGCAATCAATTTCATTTTTCAATGACTCAGAACTTAATTCATGGAAAAATTTGAGAGGGAGGATCAGAGCTGCAATGTATCTTCCTGAAGTATCTCAGGTTTGTTCTGTTGAGTTCAGGTCTGGAGATCTGTCAATATATCCTTCAAATATCTCATTTTCAAGGACATGATGAACCTATACAGATGAACATCATGTTGAGTTCAGGTCTGGAGATCTGTCAATATATCCTTCAAATATCTCATTTTCAAGGACTATACAGATGAACATCTTCATAAAAAGAAATTAGAGGCCAAGACCATTCTAAAAAAGCTTATATAGGAGTCATGTATATCATTCTTGTAGGAAAAGTAGTTATGAGTATCACTTTCAAATATTTAGAATACTATATTCTTATTTATCATTATCCTTCATCATATCAGCAAAACATCACCACCAAAAGTCTCTCTTTCCCTAATGATAGAAAGATAATAGCAATTTGCTTGCTCTTTCTAGATAAATCAGTGTGTAAATTTTGAATCTTGACTTATCTGTAAAAAGAACACTTGCCCATTAATCTCAATTCCAGTAATAGTGCTTTCTGCATCAGTTCAAACAAACTCTTCTTATGAGATGGACACAATAAAGATATTCTTATATAAAGATATTCTTATATTTCTTCAAATTTATTTTAATGACAACTAATTAAATAAATAAACATTTAAATTCAAGAACAATTCAAAACTATATTAGAAATGTTTTCATCTTCTACTGGATTTTCATCAGCTATAGAATTGTCAGTTTCTGTGTTCTAATAAAAGCTTCAATAGAACTGTTAATTTCTGTGTGAAAAAAGTTTAAATAGAGCAATACTCTCATTCCTATGATCTGATCTAGCAAAGAACCCTCCTATATTTCCAAAAAGAAAACTAGTAGAGAATGCACTAATCCCATAAGTTTCAAAGCTTATGGTATTTCCAAAGAATTTAGATATTTTCTTTTATTACTGAATGATTGAAAATGGTTTATAAATATTGTATTATACAATAATATGGCTAGTGAAAATACTGTTTGATCATAAGATTTAAATGTTTTATCATCATCAAAAATGTGAAATAAATCAGGGATTTTTCAACTGCACTTTCAAGCTATAAATTGGGATTAAGTACTTAGAACAGGTTCTTTTTGCTAGTATATATTTTTTAGCATTATAAAATATATATTTTAATATGATAATAAGTTATTCAATTGGCATAATTCTATAATTCAACAATTGTTGATAAAAACAAAAATATTTTATATGAGCTATGATTCAATTAGTTTTATATTGATATAACATTTCAACATGTATGAAATAATAACTGAAATCAATGCATGAAATAATTTTTTGATCAAAGAAGTCCTTGCTAATTCAGTTCAAATGAAATTAGTAAAATAGCTAATTTGTGGCAGATAGTGCAAAATCACAGCAATAGCAATCTCAGCATGCTTCAAAAAAATCTTTCATCAATTTTTGAAAGTGAAAAGATGAACATATACATTACTTCATGAATTTTCTGAAGATTGTGAATGTTGTATTGAAGAAACTGAATGGATGAAATTGTATAAACCAACATGAATATAATCAAAAATAGTTTTACCTGAAATAACTATTTTTCACACTATGTCTGAACAGTGCTGGGCCTACTACATTTCTAGCATTTAATAATTATAAAATTACCATATTAGATTATAAAGCATTAAAGTATTTCAAGATGTTATTCATAGTTTGTAATATTTTTGTTCATTCTTTAATTTATTCCAAGTATTCCATTATTCAAATTGATTATTGCAAAAAATGATCATTCTTTTTGCTAAAAATTCATGAAAAAATAATATAATTAAATCTTATAAAATAGCTCATTATAATTTATAATCAATATTATATATATCAGGGATGGCCAATATGTCGACCACGATCTACTAGTCAACTGGCAAGCTGTGACAGGTACCATGGTGCTCTGTCATATTTTCTCTATCAAAAATTGTTATTGTTGTTTGAAATCACTGGCAATCTACTTTATAGACTATACTATAGTTTATAAAGTATATCACCAGTGATTTCTGAAATGAAAAATATCCCAAACCTGAAAAGCTTGTCCATCACTGATATATATATATATATATATATAGTGAAAACTGACTTCATGACCACCTGTATAAGAAGAGCACCTGATGTGATGACCATGATTTTATGTGAACCAAATTTTTTCCCATAGAAGTTAATGTTATTTGACCCTCCTTAAAGACAATCACCTCCCTAATGCGACCACGACCACCATTTTTATAAACCAAACATAAAGCAAAACTGTCTATGACAACCATAATTTTTTAACATCACTACTAATTGGCTATCTTTATTGCTTATATCAGTACCATTTTCTGTTAAACTTAAATTTCATTTAAGCCAAACCACTACAATTGAAAAAATTGCACCATGCAAATTTTTCCCCATCATTCATAGCACGAGAATGATGTAGACGCTGGAATAACAAAATCACGCAGGGCCTGCTCTAGGGGCCGGCAAGCCGGGCATTTGGTCGGGGCGGCATTTTGGTTGTGAATGTGACAAAATATTTATAAGTTAAATACTTAATTAATCGAAATTTATATTTGTCGATTTTTTCTTTGACTAAAATTACCATGCAATTTATATTTATCATTATTTTTTAGCCAAAAAGCTAAAAAAATATTTGCAATCCTTAATTCTGAAGAAAACAATCATAAAAGAGCGGCATGCTTAATTAAATAAAAAAAAAGATTAGATATCTAAATCGCGTACCGCATAGAACAGCACGCAGAGCGCTGCGTGAACTTGTTATTGACTTATTACCTCTAATTATAAAAATGCGGTTTCGTTACAGAATAGCATTGTTCTTGCTAATATGTCGGTAATGAAACGTAGTGTGGCCGAAATAAATTGTCACAAGGCAATTATTATTTACAAGACAATAACTTTATTAAAAGAAAAAATAAACCAAAGGTACATCACGAAGCGGTCTTCCCCGCTATAACTTGGTGTGTCACTCTACCGAGTCTCTTTCTCGAAGACGAAAGTAGATTGCGGGCCCTTTGTTAACCCGCCCATCACCAAACTGTCGGTTCCAGCGTCTAATAAAATTTCGAACTCTGATGTCATAAAGCGGTCTTTTTGGCTGCGGTTTGGCCGAACTCTTTAGTTTCGATTCGAAGGAACCGAACTCCCTCTAAATATTGTTGTAAAAGTGCTCGCTGTAAAAGCTTTTAATAGCTGCACCGATAGTTCTAGTTGACGTTATAATCCTGGTTATAATGGTGAAAACAAGTACAATAGCTGTTCGAATTTATAGAAAAATATTTGGAAATTTTATAGTTCAGTGTGATTTGTTATTTTTTAAAGGTAAGTACATCTTTATACAATGTACTTACCTTAATTATAAGTTTAAAGTTATTTTGCTAAATTTTCTATGCTTTTTAAGCGATAGGCAAACGAATTTTTTTATCGAGTGGTCTGTAAAAGTTTGCAGAAATAAAAGTGAGGGAAAAAGTTTCTTTGATTTTAGCGAAGTTCATATTACTTTTATTTAATTTTATAAGATATAAGTTTTGTTTATTTGATTGTGCAATAATACATTTTTGTAGTAGCATTTAAAATGCATCTGATTAACAGACAATTTGTAACTAGGTACAGGTACATTTTAACTTTTACTGTTTTGTATTACTTGACTGTTAATTTTATGTTACGCATTTCTTTCTAAATATATGTTTTTATTATAATTTAAAACCATTTGATTTTTATTTAAAATAAAAGACGTATTTTTAAAAAGTATATGTTTAAGGGGCGGCAATTTGTCTTTTTGTCCGGGGCGGCAAAACTGCTAGAGCGGCCGCTGAATCACCGTGTCATTTCTACTTTAATGTGATAACTTTTTAATATGCACATTCTTTAGATTTGTATTTATGATATGATAATTAAATTTTGTATTAAAAACGTTAAAAATCATAACTTGAAAGCCTATTCGAAGTGATATAGGAAAAACAGGGAAAGTGAAAACAATCAAGCACCAGATCAGGATGTTTGTGTTTTATGCAAGCATATTAACCAAATATAATCTCATACATGTGTGAAGCTATCACTGCCTCTTTGGATGTCGAAACATGGCTAAACCATGGGCTAAATGGAAAGTTAATGCCTTGAATTTAGAACAGCAAATAAAAATGATTGAAGACAGGTAAGAAAGGTCTTTCTGAACGAGCATTAGCAGAAAACTTTAACGTGGGGAAAACACAGATCCACAAAATATTGTCTCAAAAATAAATTCTGACTAAATGGAGGAACAATGGAAATGGCAACCTTAAGCGAATAACACCCTGCAAGAAACATGCTGAAGAATTAAACTAGCATCAACAATAGAAAATAATGAAAAATTGTTGTCTCAATTAAACGACATCAAACACTACTTTGCGATAGAAATTATAAAAAATAAATGTGGAATGCGACAAAGCACTATTGCTAGTTTTTTCCATACTTTATTATATTTTTGAATAAATGATACTGTGCTAAAAAATGTAACAAAAACATACGTTTCGATTTTATTACAGTGTAATCATTTTGTTTCATTTAAACATGCCATAAATTAACCTGTATAAGCCGACCACCTGTATAAATGACCAATTTTGATTGGAACGGGAGGTGGTCGTCTTACACAGATTCTACTGTATAATATTTGTAAAATCATTATGTCTATCTGTTCATATGTATCAACTTTATGGACATCAGAAAATTTGATATTTAGATTCTTTATAAAATCCAAGTTCTTAGCTTAATTGCTATTTCTAAAATTCTTATATATCAAATATCCAAGCACTATTAGTAGTCTTAGAATTTTTTTTTTTTTATTCAAATAACAAAACAATAAAAAATAAAAACGTTTTCAGTCACTTTTAACTTGATCCTCTTCAGTTACTTTCTTTCTAGTCTAACCATTACAAGAAAACATTCGAAAAAGAACAATATTAGAATCTTAACAGAAATAATTCAATTTCCTTCTTCCTTGTTGCCCCATGGAGATATATATAGATATTTATATATTTATAGTTTATATCAAAATGATATTTATCTGATAGATTTTTTTATAGAAATCTATCAGATAAATATCATTTTGATATAAACTAGATCAACAATTCTCAAGAAAAATTTTCCTGTGGGAAAATTTTTTTCTCTGGACTATTTAAAAGCTAAAGTGAATATTCAGAATAATCATTTCAGGAAATAATATGATATAAAGTAGTACACATAAATATATTCAATAAATTAATAGTTATCTTTAGGATATACTTTGCAAAATTAAAAAGTCCACAAAAAATTGATGATGACTATAAAAATAATGTTTAATATTTAAAATAAAATTATTTGATTTTGTAAAATCTTATTTCTTTTTTAATATTATTCCATATTTCTTCTAAATTTTGTATTAATATTCAATCAATTAATTTATATATGGACTAAAGTAAAATTTCAGTTTTATATTAAATTTTATGTTTTATATAATTTATAGTATTAAAACTATATTCATTACATAGATTATTTTAATATTTTAGACATATAAAGAAAACTAGAAATTAAAGATATTTTTGACAGCTAAAAAATTATGATATTCTTTAGGTTTATTATTTACAATATATTTATAAATATACTAACATTTGTTTGTAAATGGTCCCAAACTTCATTTAATCCATTACCATTATTAATTGTATATCTTTCTTCAATCGTTACTTTTAATTCTTCCCTTAAAGTCTCCCCTACCTAAAATAATTCATAACATTTATTTTTTCTGATCATATTCTCAAGATTTCTAAATTTTACATACATTGATGATAAATTATTGTTTTTTAAAATTATTATTAAAACTGAAATTTTTCAAATTAAAAATATATTTGAAATACATACTTGTCTCCTATATACAAAACCTAAAGTTCCAGCTGTAAATTCTAATATGAAGATTATGATAACCAAGGTAAAATACTGTAAATAAGTGTTTAATAATAAAATTTAGTATTTATTAAAATGAAAAATAAAACAATATGATTTAAACTATAATTACTTACAGTTCTTAATAAACATTTACTTTGAAACCAAGAACCACAACAGCCAAAAAAACCAATCATAAATGTTACAATCCCTGCTGCTATACACAAACTGTCTGCACTCAAAGTTCGATATGTTGGAAGCAGAGTTGAATACCCTCCATATGCAATATGCATCCATACCCCAATTCCTAGCATCCCACATCCAATCATCTAAATATAATAAAACAAAAAATTCCATACTATAACAGAAAATTAAAAACAATCTAATGTTAATATAAATTAAGGCAGCTCTTTATGCTTGTAATAAAGCTTTAATAATGACAATAAATTTTCAAAGGTAATTGGTTTCTTTCTTCAACTAATCTATTTATTTTTTTATTGATGAAATAATATGTTTATTTAAAATTATTAATAAAAATTTTAACTTCAAATTTCTTTTACCCAGAACAGAAGATTAACACAACACAGTGTGTGACGAACACACGTGTATCCTGTTCTCCCCATCCTACAGCATTCACATGGATCCTCCTAATATAAAAATAAAATGTTTTAAAATATTAATTTTTATTTATATATTAATAAAAATTTATTCTAAATAAAAATGATTTTGTAGAGAGAGCAGAAGATAAAAATTATTCATATTCAAAATTATATTAATAGAAATTTTTAAAATTAATGTTTTAGGATATACATTAAAAGTTTTCATTATAATATTCAAAATTATGATAGTTTACCCATCATACTTTTGATTATCATCATTTAAATTTTGAACTAGATAAAAAAAACACTGCTTACAAATTTCCTTATAAATTTTAAATATTTATTAAAATATTTAATATTTTGAATTCAAATAACTAAAAATGGAATTATATAAGAAACCTGCATAATAATTTTTCTTATATTATAAAATTACACAAAAGAAAAGAAATAATATAATTAAACATTATACTGCAGGTATAGTATGAAATTCTATGCTTTATTTTATATTTTAAAACTTTGTGATAATAAAATTAGATTAATTATATAACTTCAATATTCCCTTTTGGGGCATATGTAGCTTCAAAATTTTGAGGGATACTCTTGGTTAAATCATTGAGTAATTCATAAAACAGAAATCATTTATAATGTATTATAGCTTTAAATGATCTTAATAACAAATAAAGAGCTCTATTTGTTATTGTCTTAGTGTTTTAGGCAGTTTATATCTTATTTTATATGATTAAATGATCTTATTAAATAAATAAGATGATAAAATAAAGAGATTAAATCAAAGATTTATTGTTACAAAATTGGGAAAAATTAAAGTTACACAAATTCCAAAATTAAAGTTATTATAGTATTATTTACTTTCCTAAAAGATTGAAAAACTGTAATGAAAGCAAGCTTTGTTACAAAAATTTTGTCACATTAAAATAAAAATATATTTTTAATCTCTTGCATTTAATATTAATGTTTCAATAATGTCACTTAAGAGATATATTTTGCAAAATATTCTTTATGACAGATAGCTACATGATTCAATCTTTTTTTGTTATAATGTTTTTTAGATAACTTTATAATAATTGATTTTAATCTTTGTGTACTTATAAAGGAGAAACTGTTCAAAGAAAATGCTCTAGATACTAATAACACTTTTGGATCATTCTAGAAACTACTAATATATTAAAGGCATAATATTCAAATTTACATTTAGATGGTGCCAACTGTCACTTACCACTGTATTATCTACAAAGTTTGTATCATTTTTATATCCAGCAAAATTTTATTTAGACTCAATCTAAATAAAGTATTTAAATAAATAGCCCCTTTGATAATTCTTTGTGAAATTATATTCCCTGCCAGGCACACCTATCATTTTATATTTACAAATAATAATAATGAAATGACTACACAGTAGGTCCCCAAATTACAGTTTTGAGTTATGAAGGTTCAGAGATATGTGGATGCACAAATCTTTTAATATTTATTAAATTTCCATAAAATGCTAACAAAAAATTTATTAAACACATTATAATCTTGCAAAAATATCACTTATGATCTTAAATTTTCTTATCTAGGGTTAAAGCAAGCATATAAGTTTCATTTAATCATTTCATTTACTAATGCACCATTCGTATATATTAAATTTAAGCATTGTTGAACTTATGTGGTTTTCAGTTTACATGGAAATTTTTGTTTGAATTAACTGCATAAGTCAGGGATCTACTGAAGGCAAAAGTTAACAAAAGCATATATTATATCAATTTGGAATAAAACTTTTGATTTGTTACATAGTTTATAACAAAAATACATAAGATTAAATTTCCAAATATATTCCTAATAAAAACAAAATTAAAATATACTATTGAAGTTTATACATACTATTATCAAATAATCCTACTCCATTATTGATGATGATAAAGAATACAAAAACATTTATACATAAATAATTCTAAAACATGACTATTAAGATAGTAATATATCACAACAAACTTATAATGAATGTGGTATACCATGATATTTTTAATGGTTTATTAGTCAAATATTCAAAATATTGATGCTAGATTTATAGAAATTACAATAAAACTTTTAGAATAAATACGATTATAAAAATTGATTTTATATTATTTCATTTATTAGGAAAAAATTTTAAGAAATTTAAAAATTTATTTGAACCATACAGAGGTCAAAGGTTTATATACCGTTACATTAACCTCTGTATATTGATTAATAGAAATTTCTATTAAAGACCTTACATCTAGAAGCAACCTGCTGCAACAGGACGAGTAAAGAATGTCCTCGCAACACGAAGATGCTAACATTTCATCGCAGCAAGAGGAACCGACCCCAATACCTCGACCTCGCCCCATTTTGGTTCACATTGACCTCCTCGTTCACCGACACCTGGAGAGTGAAGTTGCCGCATCTTCCTTTGATCTTACCGACATAGAAAAGAAAGACGTTTTAAACATTATTACTAAGTATTTATTACTTAAATTATTATTAGATTAAAACTTTTAATATAACATTACATTTTGAGCATTCTGAATAACCCTAACATGATATCAATATAATGAATTAATTAAGACTGAAAATCGTTCATCTATTGTTTGCAATGTTCCCAAGTTATTTTGGAGAACTGATAACAGAATTGTATAACGATGTTTCAGTTACTAAATAAAAGAATGACAAAATGTCTTTTTTTAAGCATTACTATTTATTTCCATCTAAATTGCCTCTAACGCAAGATTAAACTACGAATAGCTAAACGAACTATAATATAAAATTTTAATTAAATTTTTAAATTATTCCATATTATTAAAAGAGAATTTGAATAGCACGCTTCATCCTGTAAAGGTTGTTTTTCCTTTTAAATGCATGTATCGTCGGAAAGCAAACATTTAGGGATCGTACGCTTTAAATGCGTTTATTATTAATTTATAAGAGTATATTTGCATAATAATGAATTCGCAAAGTGAATTCGATAATGTAATTCACTTTTTAGACTTAAAAGGCAAGAATATTTTAAAGGAATAATAGGAAAAACAACTTTATTCTTAGATACTAAACAGAATGATATTCGGATCGATATTTAAAAAGAATTTAATCTGGTGTAATTTATATTTTTATTATGCTGTCGTAGCAAACTATGACAATGTTACAAATAGATCGTTTTCGTGTTTTTTTATTTTCCTTTTTAAACTTTTCTTTAGAAAGGGAATCGCACTGAAAAACTTTTTCTCTCTTTCCACTTTTGAATAGGGAAGATTTAAAGAATATATATATATATATGTTTTTCTCCTCTGTGCCAGTCTATTGATAGAAGTATCTAAAATGTTTTCCCCGTAAAAAGTTTTTCGTTGTAGTATTTTCTGTTAAAGAATTTATTGAAATTTTTAAATTCAGTTTTATTAAAAAAAAAGGAAATAAATAAACGTTTCTCTTCTTCGATTAATAATTTGTCGCATTTATAATTAAAACATAAAATTGCATTCATTCCAGAGAAAGACATTTTTAACTTGAGTGAGTAATGTACTTCATTAACAAAATATTTTTACTTATTTTTTTTTAAAAAAAGAAAGGTTGCCAGAGAAAGACATTTTTAACTTGAGTGAGTAATGTACTTCATTAACAAAATATTTTTACTCATTTTTTTTAAAAAAAGAAAGGTTGCATGTATATATAAATATCAAAGCAAGAAAACAGCATTCTTTGTTACGAAAAGGTCAAAATAAGATTTTTATCCAAAAATATTCCGACAATTGTATCGATCAGGAAAAAAATGTTAAGGCTCGTTGAGAAAGCAAAAAACTTTGTTAGCTTGGTTTTAGTGTCCACTGCTTTGTCGGAATCAGCAATTGATTGACATAAGTGGACATGTCGCCGGCGTACAGGTGAGACCTGACAAGCATTGAACAGCATGAAGTCAGTGTAAATCACTGAAATGGGAAGCAGTGAGGAGAAAACTGAAAACCGTTCGACTTTACATAATTGTCAAAATGTCAAAATATCAAAGACATATCAGGCTACTCGATTTCGCATTAGTTCTATTATTAAACCTTGTAAAATTTTATAAATATTTTTTAAATAATAATTATAAAGCAATAATAATAATATTTTCTCGAAATGAGTAGAATTACAAATATAATTTTTATTAATTTATAAATGGAGTAATTAATATGCAAATCGGGTAAAAATAATTATTTTTCACCTGTAGAAAATTAAGGAAATAAAATCTATTAATCTATCATAATTAAAATTTAAAATTATCCGATTTACTCAAATTTTAACGAGGATGTTTATTCGTTTTCATCTCTCGCATCAGAAAAAAAAAATTATTAGAAAAAAAAGGTTGATTGGACGGTATATATATATTCTCGAAGATCAATATTTTATGTATAAATAACTCGTGACAAATTGTCAATTTATACTATATAGCATCTTTTATTTCTTTTCTAAAAATGATAGGATTTTTTTTTCTCCTTTACTACTCCATTATCTTCCAAAGGCATGATGAGACGGCGAGAAAGAGATGCAAATTTTTAACCGCAAAAGCGATTGGTAAAAAATGAGAATAGAGTCACAGTAATGTAGATAAGTTACGTTTCCATCTAAACTTCCAAGTTTCTCTGCATATATATCTAAATTTTACTAATGTATCGACGGATTTAATGCAATATCAACATTAGAGATATTCAATAATTCAAAAGTTATTACGGTTATAATGCACTATATGGCGATTGGTGTAACTCATCATGTTATCTTATAATGATTTATACAATTTGAAATATTATTATAACATAATTATCGATATTATATCGATTAACATAATTATGCTAATTTAATTATGTTATTTTATATATATATAAATTTAGCGAGTAATAATTTTGTTTCTTTGTCTTCCTTCAGAAAAATTAAAAGAAAAAAATGTATAAAATAATTCTTGATTTTCTTTAAATTAATTCTTTTTTTTTCAATTTGTTACCGTTAATTTTTTTACGAGTTGTATCAAAGTTTTCTTGGATTTAAGTGATTTTCTTTATATAAATAATTCTTAGCTACGTTAAATTTTAGAAAACTACGTAAGATGATAAAAATTTAATCAAAATGATAGATATATTTATAAAATTCGGCAAAACAAAAGCATATTTTAGTATTTTTGAAGATGAACTTGTTATTAAAATTCTTAATACTAAAATTAATGTTTGATAACGTTAATCAGGACCGGCGCTACGATATAAGTGAACTAGGTAACCGCCTAGGGCGCAAAACTTCAAGCTATGCTTTATTGATACTTTGCTAAAAATATCAAAAATTAAATAGTAATATATGATTTACGTATCGATACCTTTTTCTTATCCTTCACACATCACACTATTTTACTATTTATTTTTCATTGTATTTTCCAAACAATATGTGAAGAAAGTGGGGATTTTTGGGGGAAGGATGTGAGAAAAAGGGGAAGAAGTCGTCTGGCATGTGGCAACACTGGCCGGCCCAAAATTAGATTAGTAGGGGGTGAAGTTGTAAAATAAAGGGCGCACTTGTAAACTTTGCTTAGGGCGCAAAATAACCTTGCGCCGGTTCTGACGTTAATGTTGCTAAAATGATTAATTTTTTAACGAATATTTTAGGTTTGTAGTTATAAAATATTTGCAAAATTAAAGAACGAATATTTCATTAAGTTTTGACGTCATTCAAATCGACATTTTGTTAATTTTTATTAGAAGAAAGGAAGGAGAGAAGGACTGTTGTAACGAGTCGCTTCGTCTCGTTTCCTCATCTTTAATTAAGTTCTAAATAATATTTTAACAGCTTTACTTGTCGAAAATGATCAAAAGAAAGCATTTCTTTCTATTAATTATCGAAAGAACGAGAATAAAAGTATTTTTAATAATATTTTAACAGCTTTACTTGTCGAAAATGATCAAAAGAAAGCATTTCTTTCTATCAATTATCGAAAGAACGAGAATAAAAGTATTTATCACGCTAAGTTCGACAAGATACCACATTATGAAAGATATCTACGCTACAAATTTTCGTACAAACTTATTAAAATTCTGCAAGAAATTACTGTTCTTTTATCTAACAATTGAAGAGAGAAAAAGTTTATAAATAACAAAATATAACTTAATTAAATTCTAATTAATTTCTTTGTGCAAACAACGCTAATTAGAAATGTTTTCTAATTATTTTAAGAAGCGCGTATATACATATATTTATGTACGTAATAAAATGAAATTATTCTTGAAAAATAATATCCGAAAGACGATATTTCCTTTATAAATTATAAAAATACTTACAAACACGTTAAATAAACATTTAAAACTGTCTTTAAAAAAGAGCAATTACGTAATTTTGATAATTATTTCTTCTTTGAGAAGAGAGCAAGTATAAAAGCGAGAATTCAAAAAATTAAAATTATAGTTTCACAAAAAAAGACAAAATCTGTAGATGGCGCTTTAACTTAAAATGTTAAATCGCCATCTTTAGATTAGAGTTAAAAAATTTCATAAGGAAGAATAAATTCAAGTAAGAATCCTTCCTCATTAATTAAATTTTAAGATAATCTTTATTTTTAATATACTGGAACCATGCTAAATTATTTAAATGATAAACGTCGGTCGAATTTAATAGTTTTAGAAAGTAAAATCGGCAAAAGATTGGAGGAGTTTGTAGTAAAGAAGAGTGTGGCGATCGCTCTCCATCTAAAGTTTATTAAATTTGGTTACGCTTTAGACTATAATAACTCAATCAAATTTACAAACAAACAGTAAATGGAAATGAGATTACACGATTTGTATCTCTAAGATTCTCGCAGGCCCATCCAAGATAGCTTACAGAGTTGATTTCCGAGAATGTTGACACAATCGTCTAGTAGCAAGTTGCACATTACGACAATCCAATTGCATAAACAGATTAACTAGATTCATCAGACAAACGTACGCAATGTCTATCCTATTAATCAAGGAACCAGTAGTTACCTAGAGGCTTGTTCTATTGCCACATCTCAGGTAAACATTGCAGAAACTGTGTTCGTGTTATTGAAGTAGATATATACGTATAATGGAAGTAGATATCCTTTTGACCATGCAGTGGATCAACGTTTCGGAGACTGGAAACGTCGATTAACGGCTACATTTAATTTACAAAATTTCAATTTAGTTCACGGTTTAGATCAGTGATCCTCAAACACTGTGCCGCGAAAAATTAAGAATGAATTATATGTATGTAACTTTATGAATCGAATTGATTAATAGTAAAACGTGGTTGGCTGGATGGATATCCCTTTTGCAGTCGAACCACTGTACCGATTCCTGTAAATAGAGTATCGTTAGAAAAATCTAACCTTCGAATTTCTGCGATAGCCAAAACTTTTTGTCGTTATTCATAATTTAAAAATTAAGGAATAAATATTAAATTAAAATTATAGTTTCTCTAAAAAGACAAAATCCGCAGATGGCGCTGTAACTAAGGGTAGAGTCTCTAAATCAGGGGTGGGCAAACTTTTGAGAGAAAGGGCCATATTGCATCAATGAAATATAACCCAAGGCCGCACTTTCCCAGTGATCCCTATCCTTCATCATCTGACCCCCTCCACGTGTGTAGCTTTTGCCCCGTGGTTGGAAGTGATCCTGCCCTTTAGTAATTTATCTGATTGAAAAGGGGCGTAAAACAAAATTCCCAAAATCCCGCCATCAGCTAATAACCGTCTGAGGTGATAAAATTCTCTTAGAAAATTATGTAGCCAAAATAGAAAGATCCTAAGGAGTGCATTTGTTGACTAAGATATTATAAAAGTGTGACATGTTAAAATTAAGCCAAATTTTTAGTAGATCAGCTTTCATTGGACGTTATATGAATCGTAGGTTTGAATAATGCCAGCAGTCCGAAAAAAATTAAACGCCATTTTCAGAGAAGCTCGGCAGGGTCGAAATTCTTTTAAATTATATATATGAAAATTATAATTTAATCATTTTAAATTTGAAAAAAATAATTAAAAACATATCTGTTTAGGAAATTGCATAAATATTAAATACAAACACCGTGAAATTACGAAAAGTATTGAGTTGATTGACTGACAAAAAGATTTTATTTGATTTTGAATGTATTTTGCAATGGATTTCTTATGCAATGACGTTTATTCTGGTTAATCAAATCTATTTTTGTAAGAAATATGACACTGTAATGACACCTACAATTTACCATATGAATTATTAATTATTACTTTTCTAGAAATTATATAAACTATATTGCTGAGATATGGAACAGATTTGATATTTTTTTGTATTCATTTTATTTATTGATAAAATTTTTGGCATTATAGCTATTGGTTGGAGGGCCGCGGTTTGCCCATCCCTGCTCTAGATAGATAGAGTAGCTCATTCAGCTGCCATTTTATATCCTCCTGCCGATCGATAATCACGGAAAATTTTATGGAAATTAAACCATAATACTAAATTTCTTTTCTAATTTATAAATACAGCAGTTGCTCACCTGGCAAACAAAGATCGTATTTGGAAAGTTTTCCTTCTATTTTGTAACCACTTCTTTTTTATCTTTAATTTCTTTTACCTTGCAGGCAAAGGAAAGAATCTATGACCCTTTTCTGTTCGATTAGAACAATTTACAAAATTATAACAAGGCATATTCTTAAAAAATAACCAGAAAGCCTATGAACGCAATGATAACTCCCTATCTAATAGGATATAAAATGGCCGATTTTAGCGGCATCTGATAGCGCAAATGAATGCTGTATTATATATATTTAGGGACTCTAATAAGGCCGCCATTTAATGATCTCGTGTACGAAGATGTCTTTAATCAGACTTGTAATAAATAAGAATAAATACAATAATCTGTTAATAAAATATAAAAATGTATTCCTCAACAGAAAAACATTCGAGAACCACTGGTTTAGATTATAAAGCGCAAATTTTCTACGTTAACAACTATAAAAATGTCAAAAAATAAATACTGGAAAATGTCGTTAGCATAAAAACCGCACCAGTATTTACACTAATGTTACGGAAATTCTGGAGGATTTTCGGCAGTGAAAATTCTTATTTAGAAGTTAAATTCCGAAAATATCCGAGATGATGATGATCAATAATGCGGTTCTTCTCCTTCTTTAAGACGTGATATATATCAACGAATATTTAAAAATATTTTCCTCTATAAATTATAATTACAAACTTTCGAAAGTTCGGTAAGAATTTTTTTTTAAGAAAGAAAGATTTAGAAACTCTAGAAAATATATATATATTTTTTAGCTGATTAAAGAGCAAAATTATAATGAATCGACTCAAACTTTCCCACCGAATATAATATTTTTATCGTCTCCAAAAAAAAAGTAAACAAGATTTTAATTCTGTTACCAACTTTTCCGAATTAAAATCTCGTAAATGAAATTAATAAAGATGTAATTTTATTTAAACATTATACAGAATTTATTTATCGAGAGTTTATTTAATTTGTCGACGAGTAAATTCAATTAAAAAAAAAAATCTAATTTTTATCTTCTCGACAAAACTATATATATCTGTGCGGATTTTTTTACTAGAATTTCTTTAAATTTTTTACAGCTAGAAAGTAATATTAACTTGTTATTTACGGACAAAACAGTCGAATCAAAATCTCGGAAAAGGGGAAAATAGAATATACTTAGACACAGAAATCCTTCTATACTTAATCTCTGCAACCAGGAAGATAGGATAGAGACTTTACAAGGAAAGATTAGAACGACTATAGCATAGTTTGTCGTTGCTGAGCCTGCATTAAACACAAAAGCTGTATACAACAGTGAAAATCTACGGGAGGTAGTAAATGCTTGGTTATCTGTTCCATGCAGTCTTCCGAGTGTTTCCTCTTACCGATTCCTTCCATTAAATAGTTTCCAAAGTGTGAAAATAAAGCGTAAACATCCTCAAAATTGAGTCTTAAAATTACATAGTTTTTTTTTTCTTGAAATTGGAAGATTTTATATATACTGTTGTCTTTTACTCCTTCTTACTCTTAATAATACTAAAAAATTAAACAGCATCGACAAAAATATATAAGAAGAGGAAGAAAAGAAAAAAATAAATAATAGAATAATTTCTTCAGATATTAAATCCCCAAGATAGATTTTTTTTAGCTTGTCAATTTTTTAGAGAAAAAGTTTTTCTCGTTTGTTAATGATTAATAAATATATTATTAAAATAATAAAAATTCGGTGATATTCGGCGTAAAAGTGATATTTTTGTTAGATTCGTCGTTTTCTAGTGATTTATGGCTTTTTGTGTCAAAGGTCAACTCGTGAGGAAGCCAGTGTGCATCTAAGTGCTTCTCTACCTTGTTATGTATGTTGTTTTTATCTTTTTAACGTCACGTATGCAACAAGCTAGCTTCTTTCCTGGAATTGTTGAAACGGTTGCAGACTATCTGCAATTTGTCTGCATTTGACATATCGAATTCATGACATTTTTTTTTTCCTCTTCCTTCACGTAATTCATTTCTTTCTGTATCGTTCTTACATATACCAAATGAAAGATTAATAAATAAATATATATATATATTAATTATTTATACGGATTTTTACCATGATTGTATTACGTTTTCTTCTATTTTTAGCACAAAAATGGAGATATTATCCGTATAGATAGGGCATACAAATAATATTTTTTCCGTTTTTTTATTACCTGTAGGGAGTCCTAAAGTTATTTTATAGCTGTTTAATTTTACGATCAGAAGAGGAAAATGTTTTATATGTGATTCACATCTCTATCTTCTATATATATATATATATATTTACAGAAGAATTGATATGTATTCTTTTATAATTTCCGAAGATTTGATAGAGAGAGAAGATAAAGAGAAAAATTCGATCAAAAACTTATCACGACAATATTAAATTCGCAAATTTACAAGAAAGCCAAAGAAAAAAATGTCACGATACCATAATGCAGTGGTTCTCAACTTTTCTTCTGTCGAGGAACACATTTTAATGTTTTAAAATTTGGCGAAACACCTAATTATTTTAAATAATAATTTAGATTTAACACTACGAATTTTTATTAACAGATTATTATTATATTTATTCTAGACATATTTATGGCCATAAAAACGGCGGCCATTTTTAAGTTACAGTGCCACCTGCGGATTTTGTTCTTCTTTTAGAGAAACTATAATTTTAATTTTTATTCCTTAATTTTTTTAAAATTACGAATAACTTACAGCGCCACCTGCGGATTTTGTCTTTTTTTAGAGAAACTATAATTTTAATTTTTATTCCTTAATTTTTTTTTTTTTTAAATTACGAATAACGACAAAAAAAATTTTCGGCTGTGGCAGAAATTCGAGGGTTAGATTTTTTCTAACGATATCCTATTTATAGGAATCGGTACAGTGGTTCGACTGTAAAAGGGATATCACTTTATAAACGTTATGACGCATTTATATTAAAGAAATGTACGGGAAAGCGCGATACCAATCTTTTAAGTTTTCGAGTGGAAGTTGTAAAAATGTCCTCCTGTAAATTTTCCGACACTAAAAAATCTCTCATATCTAGCTCCATATTCGCGGTCAATCTAACAGAATATCATCACGACTCATGCGTAGATCGATTGGATCTCCTAGATAAAGTTTTGTACTTAGAAAGATCCAACTTAAAGCAGCATGAAAGTTTAGTAAGAGGATTTCTTTTATTGCCGTAGATCTGCCAAATCAATCCCATACAGAAGTTCTTAATTATAGATAATAATCGAGATTATCTTTTGTTTTCATCAAACAACGATTGCTATTATTATTATTATTATTGCATCTATCTATTTTTAGAAAATGGAGTAAGAAAAACGCAAATAAATAATAAAGAGTTTCTTCGTGAAGTGTAAAATTTACTAAAAAAATAAAAAAGGAGATATTAAAAAATTGTGTGTGTCACGCAAAACGGCATCGATGCATCTAACCGAATCGTCAACTGTTTTATTATAATAAAAGAAGACTAATGCGCTGTTTTTATTATCGTCACGAAGATGGATCGAGTATGAAACTCACGAAGATGTAAACACGAATACACAAAAGAAGAAAGAAAGAAAGGGAAGAAGAAGAAGAAGGTAAAAAGAGAGAAAAAGAGTTAGAAAAATACAAAATTCAAATAACCCTCCTAAGGATTCTACACAAAATCAAAACATTTCTTTGTTTATATTTTTATACGAGAATTGAGAATTCTCTTTGCAATTTTATTGAAAATAATAAAGTGCTACTCGGTGTATAGTTTTTTTTTTATTTTTCTAAACCAGCTGCTCTGATCAAACGTTATCAATATGTAAACACATTCATTAATTCTCTTCGTAAGTTACTTAGAATTTCTCAAGATGCCCGGCATATATAAAATATAACTGGCAGAGTAATCAATAAATCCACTCTCTCTCTATTTTTTTTTCCTTCTTTCTTAATGAGGCCTTCTAAACTGGAAAAATCCTGTATTCTAATGAGGCATAAAGCATATAAGAAACGTAACACGCTTTTGATTCAACTTAATCAGATTCCTTGTCACAGAATGATGTCATTAGAAGTCGATAATTTGAGAAACGAGCCTTTTCTCAGATCGATGAACTTCTAATGGAACTTTATTTTGACCTTCGAGTTGTTGCTCGATCAGTTAGTGTTGCGAAAAGTTATAATTTGTTTAGTCTGACGTACTAAATCCAATTTTGTATTTAGAAATTGGCACAGATATTCAGAAAATCCAATTTTATCATAGTTCGCTTCTCTTAGCTTTTAAATAACGTATAGAGAAGCGAAAAAAATAAGAATAATTTTTATTACTTATATTAAAAAAAAAAAGAAATCGAAGAAATTTTATATAATTCCGTAACGAATATTGACGTTTTAATACGCTGAAAGCAGAAGCAATGCAATCGATAGAGTTACCTCATTTTAAACTCCGCATTCCGTCCAGGTTTTCAATTTTGTTTGCAACACAATGTATGACTTAATTAACACATTGGAATCGAGAAATGATTGCTTTCAGAATTAATGACGCCGGAAGAAATGTTTACTAATTACCAAAATACGATTCTTTATCTAAAGCGACAAAAGGCAATGATTGCAATTCGGCATTGCAATCCTCAAATATCAGTTCAGTAGAGTTATTTTTCTGCAAATAACTCTTGGGTTTCATCTATTTTTCCACAATATTAGAGTTATTCTCTATCAGCAAACTTAAAAAGAAACTGGAGGAAGTTTCATGCCCATGGGAAACGACAACAATTCTTCTGCCATCTTGTAATGATTAATATCCGTAACCGATTGCTTATTATTATTATTATTATTGAATATGTATGCTTGCAAAGATATATTGCCAACTTTTAAAAATGCCATGTTTGCAGAAAGAAGCCAAGATAATATTTAAGTTACTTCAGAAAGCGTTTTCTTGTTCTTCTAATAGAAGTCTAACTGATGTCATGGTTCTCTTTACTTGTCACCAACATTCCAGTTGAAGCTGGTCTCTAGGGTTGTTTGTGGTTTGTTGTTAAGTCTTTATACGGTTATATCGAGAATTTTAGTGGCAAAACTTTTGTCATAAACACAAGAAAAGTTTTAATGTAATTTTTAATTTACGTGTTAAATTTTTCACGAATTATTTTTAAAAGTTGCGCCATATACAATAACATTTAGAGTTTATAAATAATTTCTATATATATATGAAATATTTTTCTAGAAGAGTACAGTAAACAAGAGTGAAAACTAGAAAAATATGAAATTAAAAAGGTAATATAAAATACAGCAAGGGAGGAAATGTTTGTATTGTTCGGTGTCAACACCCCCGAGGAACAAAATACGATACAGCAATACAAAAAAATCAAGAATAGAAACTGGTCCACATATCTAGAGTTATTGCGGTAGGAGACAAGTAACTTGTGCTAGTGGATGGAAAAATGCCTCGGGTTGTGACATATACAATTACTTTTTTTTTGTGTGTGTGTGTGTGCGTGTGGAATGCGTTTGCAAGTAAATGAAAAATCAAAAAGTGACAGGTAGGATTAAATTTAGCGTAAGGTCCGGTCAAATCCTATCGACAGTATTAAGCAGTAATCTTTTTTTTTTTCCCCCCCTCTGTCTGCTTTCTTCTGTCAACACGTTCTACGATTATAGGGAAATCCTTTTATTTCGACAGGGGTTTAAAAAATTCCAATTACAGAAATTCAAAAAAAGAAAGAAAAATTCTATCTAGATTCTCCAACTTCTGTAATTTTTTTTTTTTTTGAATTATTCTTATTAATTCAGAGAGCATTAAATTACAACGCATTTTATTTATTCAAATTTTACTCATTATTATTATTTTTTTAAATATCTATAAATTATTTATCTGAACTAGATGTATTTTTATTTATTTTTATCTTTAAGAAATATAAATTTTTTTTCCTTCTCTCTCTCTCCTCCTCCTCTTCTTATGAAAATCGATGAAAATGTAAATTGACTGTCTGTAGGAATATTTATGTAATATTCCATCTTTTCATCTGTATGAAAATTGCGATTCATATTCTTTTAAATTAAATAAGGAAGAAACGTAGAATCGAAAAGCGATTGGCGAGATGAGAATTATTTCTTCAGCAAGAAGAAGAAGAAATAAAAATATTTTATCAAAAATTGGCACTGAATATATATATATATATATATATTTAAAATCAAAAATTGTTACAATTTTTATATAATGGAAAATGTTTTCGGTTGTTTAAACTAGGTAAAGTAAAATTTTTACTCGTTTGACGAAAGATCGAACTCTGGTAAAAATTGGCTTAAACGGTTTTGAAGGATGAAAAATGTCCGCGGTGAAGATTCAACCAACGCAAATATTCTTTCCTGGGTTTTCAGAAAAATATGATTAATTACGTCTATTGAAAAATAGCGTATTTTATCTAGTGGTTCGATCTATATAAACGCATGGAAAATATATATATATGTCTAAAATAGCTATATCGGTTGTTGTAAGGTGTACGTGGATCTTTTGGGAATAATTAATCTTATTGAAAATGTATGTATAGGTTTGTTGAAGTAGCTTATATATATATGTCTAAAATAGCTATATCGGTTGTTGTAAGGTGTACGTGGATCTTTTGAGAATAATTAATCTTATTGAAAATGTATGTATAGGTTTGTTGAAGTAGTTTCGTTAATGTTTGCAGAAAAAATAATTTAAATAAGTATTTAATGAAAACTATAACCAGTGAACAAAATATACTTTCTTAATGTGGAATATTTATGCTTAAAATAAAAATAGGATACAGAATAAAGTCGTTCAAAATCTTGCATTTTATCTAGTTGATACACTAGAAAGTTTAAAATCATGCATTTCATCTAGCTGATGCACTGGAAAGTTGTTCAAAATCTTGCATTTCATCTAAATGATACACAAGAAATTTTCTTAAAATCGCATTTTATCTATTTAATATACTAGAAAGTATAAAATCTTGCATTTTATCTAATTGATACACTAGAAAGTTTAAAATCATGCATTTCATGTAGCTGATAAACTAGAAATTTGTTCAAAATCTTGCATTTTATCTAGATGATACACTAGAAATTTGTTTGAAATCGCATTTTATCTAGCTGATACACTAGAAAATCTTTTTATCTATTTTATCTAGCTGATGCACTAGTTGTTCAAAATCTTGCATTTTATCTAGATGATATACTAAAAATTTGTTTGAAATCGCATTTAATCTAGTTGATACACTGGAAAGTTGTTTAAAATCGCATTTTATCTAGCTATACACTAGAAGCAACAGCAAATTTTCTCGAATATAATTGTTATTGCATGTACTACAGTGAAATTGCCAGACTTTTAACAGTTTTTTTATTTAATATTTTATCTCGTTTTAATGTAAAAAAACCTTTCAATGAGCAGAATTTGAACATAATTAGAACATTATAAGATATATAAACACGATTCAAATGAACCGCTTCCACTCATGACAGACTGAAACACATAAAGTATAAATTTTTAATGAAATTTAAAAATATTTTGTTGAAAAACAATTTTTTTTTTAATTTTTAAATAAACATTCGAAATATTTACCAGTTTTTAATTTTTTTTTTAAATTTTAAAGTAAATAAGAGTAGAAAATCTAACATTTTCAATAGTTAATCCTTCCATTAATTCAGACATAAAAAATAAATAAAATAAATAATCAGAAAAATTTTTTTTGAAAACGAGAAATAGCATAAATAGCAAGAATTTAATTCTCATATTTTTGCACAATACTTTAAAAAAAAGTTAAAAATGTATTTAATTAAAATTATAAAAAATATCTTG
>AYEL01056927.1:0-23743 GCA_000484575.1 Olivierus martensii | reverse complement strand
AAAAAAAAAAAAAAATGTTACTCTTGTGTACAAAAATGTTTAATTAATACTTTTAAAAATTCGTATAATTTAAAGATAAATAAAAACTAATTTTACTTCACAGGATTATGCGAAAAATTATCTTCTTTACCATTAATTAAAAAAAAAAAATAACAATAAAAAATATTCTAAATGATAACAAATAAAACAAGAAACGAAGTATCTTCAACATTTACAGATACAATTCTTGAAAAGTAAAATTTTTGTTTTCTATCATTTAATTAAATTCTTTACACAAGAGACAAATTTTAATAATTCTCTCAGAAGAAGAAGAAGAAAAAACAAGATAGAAAGTTTAGTATGTAATAAGAGAGCAACTAGTCTGACAATATTAAAAACTTTGAACAATATTAATACAGAAGTGTGACAGAAAACTTTTTCAAAAACTAAATTTAGAGAGACTACTACTCTTCTTTTTTTTTTCTCTTTTTAATATTACGAAAGAGTGGTAAAACAAAGAGAATCACTGAATCGGATATATTCTATATAAGCTATACGTCGTGCAATTTCTGCAATTGTTCTTTATTGAAAAGTTTCCTGTTATTTTTCTATAATAACTCTCGATCCTTCAATAGTTTTCTTTACATTCTATACACTTCTTGTTGCATTGCTTCGATCGTTTCCTTTATTCGTCCAACAACATCCATTGTTCGAAAATTTCAATTAAAATAAATGCTAATTATTCTTCAATTTTTTTTTTCTTTGCTATTTTTAATTATTTCCGATATTCTAACTCAATTTTTTATTTTTATTTTCTTAAATATTTTCTTAAATCGGTATCTGTTTCCATCTAAAACTCTCGATATAAATCTAACAAAATGATTTTTAATTTCCTAAACCGAAACATTTCACTAAATGGACGTCGGAATGTGAGGAAAAATTTTTACAAATTCCAGGAAATTGCCTCGTTCGTAATTAACACATTTTCCCATTAAGCTGCAAGGTTTATCACGGTTTTAACTCCTAGTTTGCAAGGAAGGTTACAAGCATTTTCTGCTGGTTTAATTCTGTTGAAACCCCCCTTTTAGTATCGTGTATATTTTTCCTCCTTTAAAATCGAATTTAAATTATAAAATTAAAGAGTGACTTCACATTATTATGTTTAACAAACTTCTGTATAACCTGATGCACATCCAACATGTCTAAGAGTGTCTGGGATTAAAGATTTATAAGGAAAACTTCAGGATTTTTCTACCACATCGAATAATATCGCCGGTAGCAATTGTTGTAAATCCTGTAAACGTAACGAATGTAATCGTTTCTGCAATCCTCCTCTTCCATTCAATACTGTACAACGAGTTTCTGTTCGACAGTGGTAAGAAATCACTTCAGAATGTAACATTGTAAATTCGGCTTTACGACATTAATTAAGATAACTATAAACAATATAACACAGAAAAAGATTTTTTTCTTGTTAAAATCCTGTTTGATTCGTTCGACATAGCCTTAGGAGTCTCAATAGAACTAGACTGTCAGGAAAATTAAACATCCGGAATGGAGCAAGATCGATTGATGCACCTTGCTTAAGGGATGAATCCAATAGGAAAAAAAAAAAGAAGAAAGCAAATGTGAAGAAAGACAATCTACTAAATCTGTCAAAGTTAGAATGCGTGAAATTTCTTGTATAGATTGTCTGTAGTAATATATATTCTTATATTGCCAAATCTAACTGATGTCAAAAGAAAAATTTCAACTATTTTTTATAAGCAAACAGTGATTTAAAAGATTCTCTCTTTTGATTTTTCTATCCGACATGAGTAAGGTAAAACTTTATATCATAAGATTATGTATTTTTATAGTCGATTTCAATAAATATTCTTCCTTTTTTATAAAAATATCACGTAACTTATGGAACTACAATTCTTTCTCCCTCTTTTTCTCTTTATACTTTTTTTTTTTTGTAAATTTTTTAAAATTATGGTGAACAGAATAATGAATTTTTGATACGTTGCAATAAATTCTATTCTTATCTTTTTATCTTTTCTATATTTTGTCTGTTTGTACAATTAATTATTAAAAAAAAAAAAAAAAAAAATAAATTTAATATTTTATTTTTTATTTATTAAAATTATATAATTTATTTAAATATAATAAATTATAAATATTTTATTTTTTTTTTTTTTTTTTATGCAGAAAGTATCCGTCGTTTTGCAAATAGTTTGACCTTTAACCTATAAATTTGCCTTTTTTTTAATATTTTAAACCGTTATCGATCGATCGATATAAATTTTTCTTTAACTTAAGGAAGAATTAAAGCGATTTGCAGCATATTTATGGAATTACTCTTTTGTAAAACTTCGAAAATAAGATTTATAAAGTTTTATTTTATGCATGCGACTTTATACAACTTCAATGAAATTTAATACACCCGATATGGCAGTTTAAAGGATAGATTTTGTTTGGTGGAGCCATTAATGAAACTACTACCTCTAGTTCTACGTAAAACAAATGGTCGCCATTTTTGAAACAAACTGGTGACCATGTGTTGAATTTGCTTACAACTACATAAAAAAAATATAAGAAATTTATTCGATTTCGAAAAATAAATTACTGTTATTTCTTTGTTTCCACTCGCAATTTAGTTACAAAATGGCAGAAAGAATTGAAAGCCTGTGTTCATGCATAACTAAAATAATGGATTCCTCCGATTTCAATGGAATTTAGGAATGAAATTTTAACTGCCAGGACTGTATTTAATAATCCTTTTCCTATTTTTAATCTTAACTACATTTCAAAAACCATAAAAATTGCAAATATGCAAGTGCAAAATAATTATCCACAACACCAATCTTGACTTTCCTGCAATGCTCGGTATATATATATATCCAAAGCCAAAAATTAGAACCATTTTTTATTATTATTTTTGTTAAAATTACGAGTGTTTAAATAACTTAAACACTCGGAATTAATAATAATTAATCCTTAAAAACTATAAATATAAAAAAAACATTCTTTTTAAGCGAGATAAGGGTGAAAAAATCGAATTTTTTCCTTACATACTAATTATCGCAATCTATAAGATTACCAGTCATAATTTCTTAGAAAAAATTCCAGATAAATAAAATATTTTGATAACTCACACCCAGCTATAATTACCAATTTAAAAATATAAAAAAAATTCAGCAAAAATCACTCAGTAATTAAGAAAAAAAAAAATATTATTATTAGAACAGAAGAGAGAGAGATTTTATTTATTGCGGTCTTAAAATCACATTAAGATGTAGAAGGATTAATAAAAATCTTTTTAAATCGTTATAATTAATCCTCAAGAAACATTATCAAATTCCTACCATAACTAAATTCAGTAATTTTAATAAAAAAATAATTTTTTTTATTACTGAAAATTATTAAAAAAAAAAAAAAATTTTTCTTTTGTAAGTATTATTATTAATAAATATAAAAATGCCTCTTCCGATCTAAAAAAAAGAGAGAGAGAGAGAGAGAGAATAAATGTTTGAGTAATTATTTCAGAGAACCTTCTTAAAAATGATAAACATACCGTCGAGAAAAATTAGAATTTTTTAATTTTAAAAATTCTGAAGTATATTAACGATAAGTTGAATCAATGCTGTTATTTTTAACATATATAATAAAGGTAAAAAAGAAAAAGAAAAAGGTAAGATTTCGTCTTTTGAAAGTCTTGTTGGAAGTGTTATCCTCTTTCAGCCACAGAATAAAGAAGAAGAAAAAAAAAAGTGTCCATAGATCAGATTTATTCTTATTTTTCTCAATCGTTTATTCAAAGAGTGAAGCAATTTAACTGCTGATTTTCCAGTAAAAATCGCAAGGAAATCTTTTAAATCCAAATACTGAAAACAGCTTCAAAGAAAAATATTGGATTATTTTATAAATCAGGATATTTGATTTTTGATCTTCTACATCTTTTTTTTTTTTTTTTACATTTTTCAGAGTCGAAAATACGTTTTCCTTCTACATTTTTTTTTTTTTTTTTTACATTTTTCAGAGTCGAAAATACGTTTAAAGTTATAAACAATTTTGTTTTAATTAAATTATTAGTAACAAGTTAATCATTTTTTAATTTAATGTAATTAAAGACAATTTCGAATTTTATATCTCCATCTGTTTTAGATTGAAAAATTCCTCTTAAATTTTCGAATAATTAAGTATATTCATATCTTTAATAGGTAATTAAGCATCTAAGGATTCTCTTTGATGAATAATGAGATTATTTATCGTCGCTTTTCATGATTTAAATTCGTGTAGATCTCGTATTAAGAAGATTAAAAAGGATTAAAAGAGGAGTGAATAAAGATAAATTCGAAAGAAAATCATTTTTATGAACGATGATATATATATATTATTTATTTATTTATTTATAATAAATCTATATTAATAAACAAGACGGAAAATAATATTTTAAAATGGCCATCACGTTGCTGAAAAAATATTCGAAAAGTCGTATTTATTTTGACGTTAACATCAAAATTTAATCGAAAAACTTTAAAAAAAATGTTAAAAATTTTAAATTTATTTATTTAAATTTGTGATTCAGTAATAAAAAAAAATATAATTTGATGATGATAATATAAAAAAATCGAACAAAATTCCTGGTAAACAAGCTGATTTTATGAAAATTTGAAACTGTAGTAGTGAGAGTTTTATCAAGTTTTTTTTTTTCTAATTTTTAAATAATTTTATTGTTAAATTGTGACGTAACAAAATTAATTTAATTGTTTAATTAATAAAAAAATCATATATAACTTCTCACACACAACAAAACTGTAATCAATTCGTTTAAAAATTCTGATTTATCATCATGATTGCCTGGCTGTTGTCTGGAAGGCAAGGAGGAAAAAAATAAAAATCTTTAAAACAGTAGAAAGAACTGATTACTTAACAAAATTAACTTATTCTTCATCCTAAAACCCTCGAGATATATTAGCAAAGTTTATAAAGATAATTAAAATTGCAAGCCATTGTATAAATTTTTGCAACTTAAGCTATTTTGGGGATTAAGAGAGGATAATTACTCTGAAGTGGAATAATGATGATACTCGTTTTTTAAAAAAGAATTTCGAAAAATATCAGTGATAATAATTGTCAAAACGATAAAATTGGAGTTTTAGAACAATCTGGAGAGTTATTTATGAGAGTTGATTCGACTACAATGAATGATCCAGGAGCATATTTCTTCTCTCTTTTACAAGGAAAGACTTGCTTTGAAGATGCGATTCCGACATTCTGTCGACGAGACGAAAGATGGTATGTGATGGTGTCGTTGACCTCTTCCAAGGCCTTACAACTACGTATTCCTTATATTTATCATCTGCTTCTGACACACAAACAGCCAATCCCTTATATATCGTTCCGTTTCTGAAGGGGAGAAGAATATGCATTACTTTCAATTATAATGCAAATGGTTGGCATTCAATTTAACTTAAACTTGTATAAGAAATCCAGCTGTCGAACCGCTTTGTTTTACTGTTGTTTAATCTTATTTAACGAGAGAGAATAGATTAATTAACAACTGCTTCTTCAGAATATTAAAATGGCTACACAGTTTGGAGGGATTTAAACTCAATTTATCCTCCTAGAAACTTCTAGAGATGCTTTATAGAAGAGGAAACAGGTGGGTGGAACAGGTTTAATTTCTTTATGATCGCATATCCTGTGGTGGTGATCATAAACCACGTACTGTACCCTATAAAAAAAGAGTTATTCATCCTATAAAGTAAGAACAACAACACACTTGTAAAACCTTTAATTGCTAAGTGCTTCTAAGACCAAGAGAAAATTTATTTAACCAAAAATTAACGTATTTAATAATAAAAAAAATACATCCAAATACCCAAATTTTTATCTTACTGACCACGATCTATCGCTATTTTTAATATTTAAACGATTAATTTTTCCCAGAGAGTTAAGACAAATTTGATTAAAAGTAATCAAGGTGTGATGATGAATCGGTCTTTCTATTACTTACCTTTCAGAAATTAAAAGCAGATTAAAAAATATATATATAAATAAATTGTCTGTTAATCAAATATAAGAAGATCGATCGAATATATCAAAGAAGAAAAAAAAAAGAGTTATTTGCACATAATTAAATTTACGATCTCTGATATTTTGTCACATAATGAAGATTTTAATTTATAAAAGTTTTATTACTCGGTTTGGTAAACAAGTTTCTCTTAAATTCATCCAAACTTCAATTAAATTGTCTAACTTATACTTTATTACTGCGTTGTTAATAAGTTTAGAACACTATATTAAGCAGCAATAGCGTTAAATATATACAGTACACGAACATACATACAGTCAGTCATTCGATCTTTATTAATAATTTTGTAAATTGTTTGTTAGTGAAAATTTTATATAAATTTACTTACCTTTTTATCGTTTCTGAAAACTGCATTACGTATTAATTAATGCATTAAATATTTATTTACATGTACATATATATATTCTGTGGAATTTTGAATAAATTAAGTTATTTATCTCAATTTATCTCTAGTATATTTTGAAGTTGAGATAAAATAATAAATTTATTAATACATATTACACTTTTGGGAACGAGCCAGATCAGAAATGAAGTGAATTAACAGGAGAAACATTATTTAGAAAATCATAAATTATCTCACGGTTCAGTTCAGATACAAACGACCATTTTGTTATAAACATCGACAGTTTTCTAATGATAATCTAAACCAGATTTAAAAAAATATACATATGTGGTGACGTCGAAGTCTTCTTATATCTACGGATTGATATATATTAATAAAAACATAAGAGAAAAAAAAGGAAAAGTTTATTCCATTTCAAAAGAGCAAAGAACATGGCGGCCAACAACTAGTGTTGCCAATTGAACAAATAAAAAATATAAATAATTAATAATTAAAAAACAAAGATTATATTTCATCCAGGAACGTATCTACCGTGTAAATCGAGGGCTGAGTGTACTTTTCGGTGTGAACAAAGAAATTACCGAAAACAACATAACTGTTCATCAGGATCTCAAAGATATGATGGGATCAATGGGTTCTATCACAGTTATCAATTTATTCATGCTTCCGAGTCTTGATTTGTGTTTATTAATTCTACATTTAAATGAAGAGAAAACGGCGGAGTATATGCTGGTAGTATCAATAAGCGATATTATTTTTCTTTCGAAGATCGGTGATGATAGCGCACAAATTAACAACATGCATATTTTTATCATTGCAAACAACAACATGCATATTTTTATTATCCCAAACAACAACATGCATATTTTTATCATTGCAAACAACAACATTCATATTTTTATCATTGCAAACAACAATATGCATATTTTTATCATCAAACAATATGCATATTTTTATCAGAACAAATAACAAAATGCATATTTTAATCATATATGTATTTTATGTGTTTTATTATTTTTGAATGATTTATATAATTTTAGAAATATTTTGGCGAATTTTGAAACCGCGGTCTTATTTTCTCTAATGTTTATACCCATTATGAAATGCTTTTTTTCGAATTTATGCAAACTTCTGTATCGTTTTAACAGTGCCGGCGCTGATATATGAGGCGCCTTTGCGCAGAAACCAACGTTTGCAGAAACTGATTTAGCGCCCCTGCAATAAATTATTAGTTTTCGAAAGTACGTTATTTTACAATACAATTTTTGTATTAAATATTTATACGTTTGAGTCACTTTTTTAATTTTGGAAATTAAAAATTTGTTTCTATAACTTTTTAAAAAAATTAATAATTTTTTTTTCTTCGTGGATTTTTTTCCAGTCGTTTTTTGGCGCCCCCAAAATAGTTTAGCGCGTTAGTGCGGTGCACACCCACTTGCGCCGACCCTGCGTTTTAAAAATGTTGGTGATAATTTTTAAAAATTTATTCATATTTGCGAAAACTTTTTATTAATTATTGAAATGTTTGGGTTAATTAACACCAGGCTATTCTTATTCAATGATAAAACAAACTTAAAATATCATATCGCCTAATAACATCATTTGGGGTGGATTCTGCTTTTCACGGAATTGAGATCTCATCAAACTGGTCAAAAATTATAATAGAACCATGGACGAAAGAATCAAACTGATCAAAAATTATAATAGAACCATGGACGAAAGCGGCACCTATTAGATATTTCGAAAAATTTACTTCAGAATTAGTAAACGAACCATGTACCGTTGCCATATTGAACAAGAAGTAAAACGTCAGGTGACCATCATCGTAATGACGAAAACCTGCAATGGTTTAACACCTTGTTTTAAAAGCCCAAAATACTCCGAGAATTGTTATTACGATTATGTGGATTATGATTTTATGCTGAAATCCATAAGTTACTCATGCAATTTATGGATTTATAAATTATATATACATTAATATATAATATATATTTGCATCGAAATGTTAAATTAATCATCTTGAAAGTGTTCTTGCCAAGGAGTTTGAATATAATTTTTGCGCGACACCTTCAAGATGTATTATAGTAGTCTCCCGTATAACGTGCTCTCCTAAAACACGAATTCATGTAATGAAATCTCTCTTCTATAACACGAATTCGTGTAATTTTACATCTTGAAAGTGTCGCACATGACATTGTTATTTCAAGATGGCGTCGCCGCACAGGTATTGATACTTCGTTGTGATAAGTACTTTTTCATATAACTACTTATCGGTTCATCGCGATTGATTTATATACCGATTTACTACTAGTAATATGACTGAAAAATTTGATTTTATATACCGATTTACTACTAGTAATATGACTAAAAATATTATGCAAAAATAGAAAAAAATATTATGCAAAAATCTCGGATTCCGTGAAAAGCAGAATCTTGCCATCATTTGTTTTAAATATTTTTGAATTTAAATAATTATATTATTATAATCCCTTTTTCTTTTCAATTTAGGTTTATTAGATAGCGAAATCATAAAATCGTATATACAGTCTTCTTCCCCAATTATGACTGGAGAAGAAGGCAGAATAAATTTTGAAGAAATACAATTAAGAACTGGAACAAATTTTCAACCATTAAATGCAAATATTAATTACTTAATAATTACTTTTTCACTATTTTGTATATATTATCTTCAAATATTGATATTTTAATCTTATCAAACTTAATTATCTAATTATAATTATATAATTAACAGAATTTGGAAGATATTTTTTTATGTAATATATAATACAACTGAATTATTGGTACAATAAATAATATAATACAGTAGAGTGGGACTTTGCCATTTTTAGAATTGTATAATAAAATGATTTACAGATGTCCCTCACTTTACGCGATTAATTGGTTCTATGAAATAATCGCGTAAAGTGAGTTGAATTTAGCATATGTGAGATAGGGATAGGGGTTTCTTCAGAAGGATAAAATAATAAAAATTTTACACCTGTGAGCAAAAGAAATTTTAATGAATGAATTATTTAAAGCTTTAAACAAAAGATATAAATTTTAATGAAGGAATTTAATTAATACAATACCATAAACACCTATACTACATACTTCTGACAGTCTTCAATCCGATGATGAAAGGATTGGGTCTGGTGAGTCTGGATCTTCTTCTTTTTCTATTATGGAGGTTATGGTTGAGCCTTGTCCTCCGATCTGAGTGAATCTGAATCATCACTCTCTTGCTCTCTTGAAGTCCTTGCGATGATTGGTTGATGGTCTTCAACTTTTTTAACAATCCGTTAGCTGACGGATTGGATTATTCCTCTCTCTATAAAGTTCTTTGTAGCGAGCCAAAGAATTCTGAATTTCTCTCACAACTTCGGCACTTCTAGTCTCATTAGGATCATTTTCTTCAGTGTTTAAAAAATTCAGTCATTTGTTTTATTGAAATCTGTTTGATGGGCTCAACAACAAAGGGCTCCTGATTTCTGAAAATGGAAAACGTCATCATTCATGTTTTCCAGCAAATCTTCATTAGTGAGTTCTGATGAGTGGGAATCGAACAGTTCAGTCCACATTTATCTCAACTACAAGAGACAATTTTTAAAACAAAATTTTTTTAATTTAGAAAGTTAATTTATTTTTTTAAAATCGCGTTATAGCGAAAACGCGTAAAGTGAGATCGCGTATAACGAGGGATAGCTATAATCCGTATATAGTATATCTTATAATAATTTATGTATTTTAAAATAAAATGATTTTCATTATGGGGACTTCAACGAATTGTGATCTATTTTATATAGCATCGTGAAGAGCACGATTACTAGTCGAATATTAAAAAAAAAAAAAACATTTGTTCAACGTTTTTCAACACAAGTATTTATATTGACACCATGATTGACAGCGAGCTCGTCCAACTTGTGTCTCTAACGATATTTACTCGGTGTACGCGATTTTTTAAAAATTTAGAAAGTTTTAGGCTGAACTCACACGTTCCACCACTGTAAAACAGTGGTTTCTGGCGGCCGGATGGCCGAGTGGTAACGCGTTGGCGTACCACGCTGGAGGACCCGGGTTCGCGTCCCGGGTCTGGTCCCGGATTTTTTCGGGGTGCTGGGCCCGGCCCGGTGATCCCCGTCCTTCACCATCCGGCCCCCCTCCACGGGTGTGGGTGCAGCCCGTGGTTGGAACTGGCCCCGTCCCCTTAGTAATCTCCCTGATTGGAAAGGGGACGTAAAAAAAAAAAAAAAAAAAAAAAAACGGTGGTTACTTGTGGACGGTCGTAAATTAATATTGAAACGCTTAATATAACTCACACGAATCATTAACTGAAGTTAGTTTCAAGGCTGTTGCAACGCGTAGACGATATCACACACAAAATTATGATCGTCGGTGGTCGAGCGCAACTCACACAGTGCGACATACCGACCACTAGCTGTCGATGGCGCTTCCTGTCAATCAGTTAGTTCGTTACCAATTGCTCATACGTATGTGCAATTGATACACACACGTGTTTGTTGATGTTCGGAGTTGTTTATATCAATAGAAGAGATTCACAACTTTTTAATGCCGCTTTCTTAAATCGTGTACAGCCTCTTCACCATTCCTTCGACGTAACAACAATAATTCCTCTCCCTAATCCATTTTGTTAAAATCTTCCATGTTTGAAGTCCATATCGACCATAATTTGTGGCTGATACGGACTTCAAGCGACCACTATATAAGTAGTTCGCGAGTGGTTGATTTCGACGACAACACAACCATAGGGAAACCTTCTGGTCCCGGTCTCCTCACTTGATAATACAAATGGAAACGCTATTTCTTCGGATTCCGGTCGTACTCGCTACTGTATAAATAGACCATTATGGTCAATTTTATTCCTTTTAATTTTCAAAAATTTCCATTAATGTTGCAATTTATAGTCGATTACTTCAGCATGTAATTGTCTCTTTTTTGAAATTTAATTTTCAGTTTATACACCTCAGTATTTATTATTTGAAATTTTTAGCGGGAGAAATTTTTGTTTTTATCCTCGGGTCCCAGATTGGCTACGTTTCTGTATCGAAATCCCATAATACTCGAGATACAATTA
Organism: Olivierus martensii; assembly: GCA_000484575.1. Classification (NCBI taxonomy): domain Eukaryota; kingdom Metazoa; phylum Arthropoda; class Arachnida; order Scorpiones; family Buthidae; genus Olivierus; species Olivierus martensii. Next base: position 12,247 of record AYEL01056927.1, on the reverse strand, counting down.
ATATAAAAGATAGGTCTTTTACACATATCAGATTCATTTTTAATATAAAAAGTATATATTTTTATTCCAAACATAACTTTATTAATTATAAAAAAAAAATATTAAATTAAATACGTCAATTTATAATAATAATAATAACAATAAAATTATTATTAATTTTTAAAACAATTTCCTGAATTATAAATTAACTTTTTAATGATTTCGGTTATTTTAAGGAAAAATTAATTCTTTTAAATTTTTAAAAAGTTTTTAAAAAAGATTAATAGTGCTAGCAAAAAAAATCATTTTTCATCTTTTTAAAAAGTTAATTTTTCCTTCAATTTTTCAAGTGATTTTTAAAGTGCAAAAAAAAAAAAATAAACTATTAATTTTACGTAAGGACATGAATATTAAGAGAAAAAGTCATTTTTTTTTGCATTATAGATGTTGCCTAAAAAGAAAAAAACTATCTAAACTTTTTAGTAGACAAAACTATTATGTGTAGAATAATAAAATTTGCACATTCTCTACGTAAAGAACTTTAAAAGAAAATTGCTTAAACAGCTTACTAAACAGTTATTTAACCACTTTAAAAATATAATTAAATACACTTCACTGTTATGTTTAATTAAAATAAATTCTTCACCCTATAATTTTATGTAAAAATATCTAAAAAAAAATTGAAAAATATTAAAACAGTTTCTCCTACGATAATAAATGCATTTAAATTAATATACAGGATAAAGAAAAACTTCGTAGTAAAATTTTGTGTACTGATAGAGGACCTGGAAACAAGTCGAAAATATATAATGAACATATGGCATAAATGGCACCGTTTTTGAATTATAACCCTTTAAAGCTAGCCAATCACCATCGAGTACACAAAGCGTCACGACGTGTCGCGTCGCTCGCCTTCTTATTACCCGGTAGTAAATATGAGAGCGACGCAATGCGACGCGATGCATTGTGACGCTTTGTATACTCGATGGTGATTGAATAGCTTTAAAGGGTTATAACTCAAAAAAGGTGCCATTTAAACTGTACTATTCATTAGACATTTTCGACTTGTTTCGAGGTTCTCTATCAGTACAAAAAAGTTTTACGACGAAGGTTTTCTTCACTCTGTATATATTTTCTAGATTTTTAATGTAAATGGGATAATAATGTATGACAAGAATGGAAACTGCTGTAAAGCAGGGGTTCTTAACTGGAGATATCCATACCTTTGGGGTATAGGAACCAAATGCTGGGGAATTTATATTATTTAATAAAAATTATATTAATTAATTTATATTTGGGTAGTACGTGAATATTTAAATTTAATACGTGTGAATTTACTGAACAAGAGAGTATGGACCATATTGGACAATCTATTCGGGGTCTGGATTCATCAAAAGATTAAGAACCCCCGCTGTAAAGGAAACGAATGGCATTCGGATTGTTAGCACCCGAAATTTATAATTCCTCTTCCTCCTTCTTTGAAATAATTTACAGATATCTCAAGGATAATTATCGACATTTTAGTTTCTTTTAAACACTACAAAACAATAATTAGAAGATATTTTAACCAAATTACTTCAAAAACTACAGAATGATGCTCTCTTCCCTATAATGCAGTCGGCCGCGTGGTAAAACTGTGGCTTATACCTCGGAGGATGGGTTCAAATCCGGGTCCCATACCTCCAGTTTTTCAGGAGGGGTCCGAACCAGCCTGTTGAACCTCATCCTTCAACCATCCAGTTGACCCATCATGGATGTTGGCCAGCCTGTGATAGGCTCTCTAAGTGAGATACAGAATATCCCATGAGGATATGGCGGCTTAACAAAATTAATCTAACCTATAATGCAAAAGTTGGATGAACATGCTAAAGTATTACAAGAATTTTAAATAGTTTAGTACTAATATGGATGACAAAATAACAAAATAAATAAAATAACTTTTCTGAACATCAAAATTCGAAATTTTGGTTATAGAAACCGAAAACCATCAATAAAAATTCCACTTTCTAAAATTGCGTTAATGAGTCGAGCGAGTTTGCTTTTAAACCATTCGATCGAAGTTATTTTAATTAATAAAGATGGAAACTTAAGTTTAGAATTATAATCTATATTCGATGAACTAATTATTTTCTTTAATTCCGTGTTTAAATTTTGAGTAAAAGTTCGATAGTTTTGATAGGGGAACGATAAAATTATTATTATTATTATTCAGTTTTTTTGAGTAAAAGTTCGATAGTTTTGATAGGGGAACGATAAAATTATTATTATTATTATTATTCAGTTGGTCAGATTTTGTTTCGTTCGTGCATTATCAATTTTCCTTTTAGAGTATTAGCGAAATAAGAGAATGTAAAAGGCACCCTACGGCTCTTCTAGAATGTACAGTAATTGTCATTTCGTCTTGATTAATTCAAACTGTTCGTTAAACAGTTTTGACGAACTTACGTGACTCGATTAGTAAAGTGATTTACTCGTACTTAACACTTTTCCACCAAACTTTGAATTGATATAATAATAATGATAATAACAATGCAATGAATTGATAAAAGGAAGAGAAAATATATTCTTCTCTTCATTTACTCTTTCGTAAGTTTACTTAAAACTAACGAACGATCACAAATCCGCAAAGAACGATGCGGTTAATCGATCACTTAAGATTCTTATAAAGAAAAGCTCGTAAACGTAATTTTAATTGATGATATATGTTTTCTATTTTTATAAAAATATTTTAAAATTATTCGGGAATTTTTATATAAATCAAACTCTAATAAAATTTATTATTCTCCCGAAAGATTTACCAGGAATTCCTTGGTTACATTTTTAGACATTTATCTTCATCAGACGTCATCCAATAACTCGATTTTTAAACGATTAATTTATAATTTCCTTGTCGTATTAAATAATAAAAAAGATTAAAATAGAGAAATTATGATAATTATTGTTAATTTATTCACTGTTTTTAGATTTTTATCAGGTTAGCAACACTAATTTTTCTTTCTGTTAAAACTAATCGTTAGGAGTCCATATAAAACGAATGAGGAGAGATTTTGGAGTCGTATTAACAGAATTAAACCGAAAAAAGTGCATTTTTCATAGTAAAAAGTAATAGGATTTTTGCCAAAATTGACTACAAGATATTTTTTTTTCTTTGGAGTTTCCAGTTGAATAATAATTTTAAAAAATGCACTAACGACAGTATAAAATTATAAATTTATAGTTACCATTTTTATCTTAGAAAAATCTATAGATTATAATTTAATTTACCAGAATACTGTACGAAGAAAACAATTTTTTTTTTTAAGTACGAATCTATAATTCATCTAATAAAGATATAATTTTTTAGCCAACTAGTAAAATTCTGCATCAAACCATTTTTTGTTTTCAATGTGGTTTACGCCAATTTCATTTGGCGAATGGCGAGTACTAAGCGGCGGGGCATTCCAGTGCCCATTAGGGGATGTCCATATCATGATGGGGTCAGCCATCAAGTGGAGAATAGGGTTTCAGTGTATTAGGCCCGGAATCCTCATGAAAAATCTGAAGAAGTGAAACTAGTTCTTCCAAGAGGAGCACACCCTGATGTGACAAGAATGCTTACTGATTGGCAATATGTCTATCAGTGTTTTGCAGCTGAGCTGATACCGATTTAGGAACCATTTAAATTATACTATAAAGATAATCTAAATGTTCCTAAATCGGGACAATATTCATGCCAAGCATTGACACAATGCAGGGGCATTGACACTGCTGCTTGTAAAGATACACGTCGATGTCCCAAGAGGGACAGGTGAAATGGGGAATGACAGTAGACCTCGGAAGTAATGTGTCGGGACATCGAAGCTGGATAGAATTTTAAGATTATTAATTTGAGCGCTATTACAATATTTAATTAATAGTATCGCCTTACTTGTAAATCCCCTCAATAGCCATAATAATTGCGGCAGAAATCTGTGCATAAAATAAAGAAAATAATTTTTAGCCAATTAGTAAAATTCTGTGCATAAAATAAAGAAAATAATTTTTAGCCAATTAGTAAAATTCTGTGCATAAAATAAAGAAAATAATTTTTAGCCAATTAGTAAAATTCTGTGCATAAAATAAAGAAAATAATTTTTAGCCAATTAGTAAAATTCTGTGCATAAAATAAAGAAAATAATTTTTAGCCAATTAGTAAAATTCTGTGCATAAAATAAAGAAAATAATTTTTAGCCAATTAGTAAAATTCTGTGCATAAAATAAAGAAAATAATTTTTTATCTAACTAGTAAAATTCTGTGCGCAAAATAAATAGTAAAATTCTGTGCATAAAATAAAGAAAATAATTTTTTATCTAACTAGTAAAATTCTGTGTGCAAAATAAAAAAAAAAAGAAAATAAGTTTTTATTACAGAATGCCTTCTTCCACTGACCAAATTTTTCTTTTTTATTATTAATTTTTCCTTTTAATTATTATTCTATTACGACTGCACAAAATATTTACAACCTAAACCAATTAGCAGAATATTTATTATTATTATTATTATTTCTTTCTTTCGAGTAAAAGTTAAAAAAAATTATAATAATAAAAAAAATTAAACGTTTTTATCATCAATAATGACATAAATCACTTAATTTCTGCCGTAAAATAGAAGCTTTGTTTTTTTCTTAGGGCAAGACATCGTTAAGCAATATTTATGTCTCTTAAATCAGTGCCTGAGGGAAAAGCAATTATATTTCTTACGTTCTTTTACTACTCTACGCTTGTCGGCACTTGATCGTAAAAATACAAACACACAAGACTTTTCTTCTAAGTTTTCTGTAGAATCAACTTTGATCAATCTATTCTTTGCTATTTCCTACACCACCACCGACTCTACATATATATATATATGATTATTTTAACGAGCAAAAACTTGGAATTTCTCCAAAACAAAGCGTGCAATAATTACCTTACCCGAGAGGATATAAAAATTGAATATTCTTAACAAACAATTTGCTTAATAGGATTAAGGAAAAAAAATAAATATAAAAAAAAATATATAAATTTAATTTATATTATATTTTAAAATAAAAAAAAAAAAATATAAATATAAAAAAAAATATATATAAAATTTTTTTTTAACTTTCTTATTAGTTGCAAACATTCTTAGTATTAATATAACGAAGAAAATATTCCAAAATAACCCGTTAAAATATTTAATATATAAACAATTACTTTTTTGTTTTTTTTTTGTTTTTTTTTTAAATTTTCCTCACTGCCAAACTGGTGAATAATAATTTTACTCTTTACAGAATGGATAAATAAGTGGAGTGGAATGATTAAATTATTTAAGTCTACTTTTATATTTAACTTTTGCACTTTTATTAAAGCTTTTTCCTGTTGAACGAACCCAGATTTTTTTTCCCTCTTCCCTCTTTAACGTTAATGGAAAAATTCCTTTAATAGATGCGATATTGCAGTAATACTGACATCATAGTTTTATCACTAGTAGAGTCTGGAGAGTATTTAAAACTTGCTTATGTTTACATTCTTTTTTTTTGCCATTATAAAGAAAGAGGAGAAGTGATACGTGAGAGATTTATTGTCAATTCGAATCTAGTACAATCCCAGGATCAAATTCTACTGGAAACCGCAAGCTGTGCGAACGATTTAAAGTGTTTAAACGAGTTAAAATGCTTTAAAAAAAAGTATAATTTTATGCAAACTGGCAGCAAATTTTGCATTAAAACATATATAAACGGGATTTAGCTGTTAGCCATCCAAATATTACTCCAAAAAGTTGATAAAAAAAAAAAGATAATTCTAAAGGAGTGTGTCATTTCACACATAATAAACTTCTGCTCTTCTTTTTTAACGTTAGAATTTCGTCATTTAAGTGATGGAAGAGCGATGACGATATATATATATATAAAAAAAGAGTGAAAGTTAAATTAAAAACTCGATAATTGCTTGGAAGTTAAGTAATTACGTCGTAATCATGAGCATGATTTAAAGAGGACACACACACACACACCATGCATGGATCAATATGGTCGGAAAAGAAGCAATCATCAAACCACTCTAGGGTTTTTCATTCCCAATTCCCAAAGCATTCTTTGCTATCCATTAGATTGTGTGCAACCCAAGGGATGCAACACACAATGTTGACACAGTCTTTATTACAACAAGCTTGTGCAAATTAACTAGAATCGAATGAATTAACACAAACTTCTAACGTCAAACAAAATATTTTTTTTTTTTTTTACTTTTCTTCAAGCGAACTGTAAAGAAAAAATTATGTTAACTGTAAAAGCTGTAAAGTAAAAGCTTCATATTTCCCCCCTCTAAGTCTTTTATTTGCAATTGTATAATTAAAAAAAGAAAAAAATTTTCGTCTTTCCTCTTGGAAAATACCCAGAACCACTTAAAGATGCCGTTTCTTATAGATATATAAACTCTTTTTTTATGAGGTTATTTACTTAAAGGAAAGCATTTAAGTGTATAGACATCGTATGCATCTGTATAGTGTCGTCGAATATTTATTTAAAAAAAAAAAACTCGATATAAAAAACGAGGAAACATAATATTGCCTTAACGTAAAAGTATGCCAGAAAAATCTTTAACTTTTTACACCTATAACTTGAAAGAATTTTTTTTTTATTATTTTTACTCTTTTATATTATGTAAGTGAGAGAAGAAACAAAAGGCTATATATTAGAATTGACAAGAGTAAAAGGAAAAAGTCATGCTCTGGGAATATTATCCGAGATAAAAGTAAGTAAAAGAAAATTCAATTTGTTATAAGTGATAGAAATAAAGAACGAAGAAAAAAAAAATCGTTTAGCTAGAACAAAATTCATTTTTATTTTATTAGATTCTTCTAGATAAGAACTAAAGACTTTTTGGGTATATAAAAAAAAGAAGAAGAAGTTTGCATGCCACAGGAGAGGAGGAATAAAAATACTTTGAGAGTGTTCAGATTTATCTATCATTGCAGAAAGGATGGTAAGGAAGTTGAAGCACTTATCGGTTGTAACAAAATGAGAAAAATCGCTTCAAAAGCTGTTGATAATTATCAGTGGGCAGAAGAATTGCAAAGAGTCGAAAGTTATTGATCTCTAGTGCACAATTGGTGTAATTTCGCGTGGATTTAACATTCGAAAACTTCTTCCTGATCTCTAAAGAGAAGAAAAGTGTTACATCTCTTCCATTCAATTATTAGAAAGCTGCTAAACGTTTTTTTTTTCTTATAATTATCGTTTATAATACGAGAAAAATCTTAATTATTTTAAATTTTACGTGGATATTTTGACAGTTTTCTTCACTTAACAACACGTAATTACCGACGAAGCGTATCAGAATTTGCGTGTTTATGAAGAAAACAGAGGCTAGTATATATAGAGAAATGTTCTCTTTGCATTTTCGAACTTCAATACAATCCGGCAAAGCATCATTGACTGCATTTCACGCTTGGCCAGCGAAAACATCTGAATAATTGAAAATCCTTATAATCCGCAGAACAAACACTTTGAGAGTGGAGAGGCAATGAGAGAAGGAAAGAGTGAAAGAAATTGAAAAAAAAAAAAAGAATTTCTCTCTTCGATCTTAGGAAAATTCAGTAGATTTGCCTCGAATGTGGAACCGTGTGGAATAAACGCTTGCAACGCGAGTTTGTGACACCAACAAGACACGCTTCAAGGATTTTCCGTCTCTGTGAAGAAACTTAATGTGGCATAACGACAATTCTTATCGCTAGAAGTCTCGAATAATAGAAAGAATCATATTTGTTTTTCCTCTTATTTTTTCTTCGCTTTACTTCGCTCCATTTGGTGATAGATATACACATTTATAAACCTTTCTCTTATATCTAAGAGCTTATTTTCCTTTACTTATAATTTTTAAAAAAATATTCCAAGATGATTACTGAAGGTGTTTCGATTTAATTGAGAGAAGAAAGATTTTTATCTTTTTTTTCCCCTCTCCTCCTCCTCCTACTCTTCTTTCTCTCTCGCTTCTTTATCGCAGTTTAAAACAAAAAAAAAGATTTCATAACTAATCATATACTATATTTAATTTTGGAATGAAAAGAATTAAAAAAAAAAAAAAAAAAAAAAGAGAGAAAATTAAATCAATTTTTATTCTCTGTAGGTGGTAGAAATGATAAAAATTGGTTTTTCTTTTAATTTCGGATGTAAAATTGTAGCCTGCATCATCCTTTATCGAAAGAATAAATGATTTAGGAAAGTGGAAAAGGATTATTTATATAAAGTGCCTGAAGGAAAAATCGAATCTAAAACTCGATCTTTATAGTGCAAAAACCGAAATACTTTTAAAGAAAAATCGATCCAGTGCAATGAATTTAAGTGGAAGGTTTAGATATCATTCCGAATAATTTTGTAATTATGAGGTAGAGGAAGAAGGGAAAAAAAAGATAACAACCAAACAGCCAAACAAACGATATATAATTGGAAATTTATGAATGTAAGAAAGAAAAACTAGTAAAAAAAAGAATTTGGAGAGACAAATAAGACATCAGTCACTGCTCTCTAAACGTTATTTTTCTGTTTGTTTTTACGAACAATATGATTTCAATCAAATTGTCGTGATTCCACCGCAGGCCATAAAGAAACAGTTAGTAAGGAAAATGGAATCCTTCAGAAAGTAAAAACAAATATTGTTTCTGGAAGCCAACAAAGCACAGATTCCTCTTTAGCTTCTAGCATATTTGCTTTCAACGCCTAAAGTATGTAGAAGATTAGTTTTGTTAAAAGTCAAAGTCCTTCAGTCCAATATGTTTAACCTTAATGATTGATCGTTTATTTTAATTTAAACACTCCGATTTCGCTTATTAATAAAGACTAAATTATCTAAACAGAGTTTCCGTCAAGAAAATTAAAAATTATATAATTTTAAGAGTACTTTTTATTTCGTACAGAATTTTTTTTTTAATTAAAAGTAATAAAAATTGTTTATCGATACTGAATAATTAATTTAATATTAAACTGTTTAAACTTCTAAATTAAACGTATACAGAAATTTTTTATGGCTTAAAACATAAAAAAATATCATCAGGTAAATGCGAAGATTGAAAATTCCTCATAGGTAAGTCACCATAAAGAGTGAGGACAGGAGGGAGGAAAAAAGATGAATTTTCGAGCCTTCTAATTTTAATTTTTGTAAGAATTTTCTTTTTTTGGTGCTAGAGTGATGGATGAGAGAAAAATTCGTACCAAATTTAATCCACCTTCTATCCAAAATGTCCTTTCTCTATACAGTTAAACTTAATTTTTTTTTTTCGTTTACGGTAATTTCGGACGTAACAAAATCATTAAAGACATTTAATGCGACAAATTCATGGTAAATTTATCAATTCTAAAAGAACATCTGAACGATTTTTTAATGATTAATGCCATAGAAGAGTCGTTTGATATTTCCGCACTCATACTCGCTTTTTTCGATATGAAATATTGAAATGACACTTCGTCCATTGTAAAATATATAAGCGAGAAAGACATAAACATAAAATGAGCAGCATCTGACACAAAAGACACTTTTGGAAATGGCAAAAAAAAGTAATGAATCTGTCATACGTCCAATGGCCTCCTCTCTGTCTGTTCTCTTCGTCCTTTAAAGATGCTTATGTACGATAATAATTTTTATAGCGTTAAGAGGAAGAACTCTTCTACTCGAGGTGATTTCTTTCAATTACTCTGTGGTACTCCTCAAACTGACCAATTGATGGGATCAACAAGATGATGTTAGAAAAAGCAAGATGCCCATACAGAAGATAAGAGTTAATTTAGCGAATAAATCAGGATACTGTTTGGCCCAAAAACCTAATCTTGAAGGTTTAGTAGATCCGCTTTGAAGATCAATATTTACTTTTCTTTAAAGAAAAAAAAAACTGAATAAAACTATATACTACTGGCCATCGTTTATTTTTTGAAACTTAAATATGTATAGAAAAAAAAAGATGATTTTTTTTGGAGGGTATAAATTTTCAACTAAAATCCTTTTTTTCCCCTGAGAAATTTGATAAAAGCAAACCAAAATTAATTAAAAAACGTAGACAAAAATTAATCATCAAATTTTAGATGGTAATTATTCTTTAAAACTGAAAATTCAATGCTTTGCAATAACTTTTTTTCTCTACATTAAGAAACGAATCCATAAGAAGAATTTCGAGAAGAAGAATAAAAAGAGAGCGAATAAAGAAAAACTTGTCGAATTTTCTTTAAATGCTTTTATTAATTGATATTTCTGTAGATGCGAGGTTTTTTTGTGATAAAATATTTCATTCTGACGTATAACTTAAGTTATTTTGCGTGTGTACAAGGTTATAGTAACGACCTTTTGACAGATTAACAACCGGATTGGATAGAAGCCAAAAATATCTTCTGTAATTACCAGAGAAAAACAGAAGTAATCGATAAAAACTGCTTTTTTAATAGAAAATAAATTAAATTATATTGGAGTATGCGTTAGAAGATCAAAAACCCTTCTATCTCCTACTGCAATCGTTCGAGTAATTACGGATATGCCAGAGAACTTGTTCATATTTAAGGATTCCTCAGCTTGAAATATTAAATTAGAATTAATATAAATCATAATTAAAATCAAATTTTGTTATATATATATATATAATTGCGTTATTTATTTATTTTTCGTTTAAGATAAATTCATAGAAAGTTTGGAGAATTCTGCTAGCAGGAGTATGGATTTCCTCTTGTGTCGTTACATGATTAAAATTTTATGCTTGAGAGCACAGGTTAATTCGGTGGTTTACCGGTTTTGTTGGAGAAAATTGGTAAATATATTATTGTGGTTTACCTTAAAGATAAAATCATGAAGATTAATCCGTTGTTTAGATTTAAAGAAAGAGCGAAGTTGTCGAGAAGTTTCGTTTTTCTCTCTCTCTTATCGACGAATAAATATCGAGTTTGACGTCTCTGAGATGAAGAGAATTGATGATAATCGATTACTTTTAAAGAAAAAAAAAAAACAATCTCTGGCCTGATCGATTATTGTTTACAACTTATGGTTAACTGGATACGAGTTTTAATTTAGAAAAGAGAAATCAGAAAAAATCACTCATAGAATTGTTAACATCGACCACAAATCCAAATTACAGAATGCAATAACAGGTTCTGATATGTCATCACGAAGATACCAATTATGTTTGATGTCCTGAAACGATTCCAGCAAACTCGATGCAATTACAAGCAATTGTTCAACAGACATTTGGCAATAAAGATCTTCTTCAGACCAACTTGAGCTCTTTCTACTTTAATTGAATTTCTCCCATGAGATGTGTAATTCGTTACTGATGCTTTTACGCGTTTTTGTTTTCTCTCGGATCACTGATTTGTTGATCTACAAATTGTGAGAATAAGAATCGAATATTTTTTTTTCTACTTTTGTCTTTCGATCCACTGATCGAATCATTCGTTCGTGAGCAATTGCTTCCGATGATGATGATAAGTCCTTCCTGTGCAAACACGTATTTCTCGCTTCGTGAAAACACTTTAAAAACGTAACTTTTAACACTAAAGTGAGTGTTTTAAGTCGATATTTTTAATTATCTAACCGTTAGCAACAAATTAATTGACTGCCATGTTTTACTTGAAGCATCAGATCGACCTACTACTGACTGATTAGTTGCGATTATCTCGATTGAAAGGAAAGATCTCGGTGCAACTGTGTGCTGTGAAATTAAAGATATCAGATATCTGCAACGTAATGATGTTAGAATGATCAACTCTCTTTGCTGAAGAACTTTATCTTGTAGTTCATTTAATTTACTCCAATTTACCTGATAAAAATGAAATTTCGTCACGAAAAATGTTTAAAACAATCGATTTTGATCGACCTGTCGTAAGCAAAAAATAAAAATATATCGAGTTAAGATTAACAAGTTACTCTTCGACTTTTGGAACGGTTTTTTGAACAATGTCTTCATTAGTTTATACAGGATAAGGTAGTAAATTACCATTAATTAACCACAGATTTACAAGATGAGCCATTCGTTGTCTGGAAACAGTCATTAAAGATACGTCTGACTTCAAAATTACGGTAATTAGTGGAAATGACCATATACGATTGTTCAATCCTGGCTTAATGCATATTGAGCATGCAAACTTCTTGGCAAACAAGCTTTTAAAATGAATTACATCCGTTAAAATAACAATTTAAAACTGTAAATGTTTGATCTTATCGGTTTTTCTATTTTATATATTCAATATTTTAAAAGATACAGTATATATATATAGAAAATTCCATTCAATCATATAAATATATATATATATATATA